>SNQJ01S0043281.1:114038-125168 GCA_010110895.2 Picea sitchensis
GATTGTTCACAATCCTTCTCATGTGATTCTCAAAGGCATAATCATTTGTCTCTTATTATGACAACAGAGCATCTTTGCTCATTTACCCTTTTTATCTAATTATCTTAGTATTTCCCGAGGAAAGGGAATACATTCCCCCTCAAGCTGTTATTTGGAACCGAACTTTCATGACTCTTCGAAATGGAGTCAACCATGCATCCATAATATTCACTTATTCTGGACAAGAGTAATTCTTGCTTTATATTTCACTCATCAGGGCAACCATATTGTATCTATAAATATATTCTTTCATCATTAGTGTCCTTTAGTTTGAGATTTACGTCACTTACAGGACTAATCTCACAGTCATATATCGTATTGATGTTGCCTTTTCTCAAGGCAATAACCCACCAGGGTCACTTTCCTCTTTATGCAACAATGTCTAGCAAGAAGACCTTGCCTCAACATCCATAGGGTTTTACCCATCTCACTTTTCTCTGGTCATAAGGAGTTATATACTCCGATTTTAATATAAAGCAGTAACTATAACTGCCAAGGATCCTACCTGATCCTATCATATTCCTTTAAGCCCAAAAGGTATTAACCATTATATAATCCACCATCATCAGTGCCTGAAGTTCCAACTGCCCATGCTTATAAGAAGTGTTACGAACACCAGGTCATTCGTCCTTTGAGCTTCAACTTATCTTGACAGAACCCTACCACCTTCAACTATCCACATTAAAGTCTTATTATAATTGTTAATTAGCATATCCCTACTCCGGTAAGAGTAGTTATCACTTTGAAAAGGGGATAAAGAAATTCTTCTGCTGAAATTCAACAAGAATTCCCTAAAATCACAGGTTCATTCTACTTTCCTTCTCCTCAAGGAGTGAATACAAATAACAATACCTCCTTACACGACTCGTACATGAGCCCAAGTAGGCCAAGTGTTGTAACCTGGCTCTGATTTCAATTTGTAACACACCCACGACATGCATAATTTTTTTTTTTCGCTTTTCTTAAAGGAGAAAATCTTTATTCATGGTTTCTAATTTGGAAAGTTGGGGAACCAGTACGACCTACTGAAGCCAAACAAATCTTTGAGACCTTGATGGTCTCATTTTGTAATTAAGCACAGAACCTTTTGGCTTCTTGGTGTAGGTTTAATGGCACTCGCGACCTTCCCTTTCGCTCCCCTGTGAAATCTCAGAGTACTGGGCGTTAGCTCCTTTTCTGGATAATCCCCCTCTTGATGTGACCTTGTGTAATGACCTTACGAGACCATGTGATTGTGGACGCAGCCAAAGGAAGTTTGAATCAAACTACTTTTCGGCCCACAATTCTCCTTGAGCCTTCATGTGTCCTCTTTTCAAATCCACGGTTTGAATTGCGTCCCGCCCCCAACTTTTTAACGTCCATGCAACTCCTATCCCCTCAATGCTACGGGACCATCGATCTCCGATATTTGATGGTACTTTGAAAAATGGCGGTTCAGATCTGCCCCTCTCATACCTACAAATCATATCTAACCCCTTGCAAAATCAACGGACGAGATCTCCTTCCTGATTTCGGGTTTCAGGAGTTTGAACTCTCAAAACCCTTCTCTCTTTCGTACTTCAATCTTCCAAGTTGATGATATGCAGACACCTATCCTCCTAATCAACGACCCTAACTTTACTTTGGGTGGTTGACCTTTTAACTAGATCAATGGTCCTGTGGCCCTCTTCTCAATCAACGATCGAGATTTCCTTCAAGTCTCCAAGCTTTTGAGATCTCAAATCTCAAACTTCACTTCCCCTCAAAGTAAGCAGATTCCTGCCGCGTGTCCACTTGAATCGGACGGTTGAGGCTTGCTTCAGGTCTTTACCCGAAATATATAGATTTATGCCACCTGTCATATTGATCTGATGGCTATGAATTACTTCAGGACTTTACCTGGAATCCTCCGATCTACGCCACGTCTCTTCTGGATCAGATGGTCCAGATTCATCTTGGACGATCTGATGCTTGAGATTTACTTCAGATGATCTGACGACTAAGATCTATTGTGGATGATCAGACGGTTGAGATTTACTTCGGCTCTCCAGCTCTCTGGACTTCGGGAGTCTCAAATCTCAATTGAAACTCTTGAATAGATTTCTCTGGAGTCCATGATCTGTTGCCACGCGTCTACTCCGATCAACGGTCTATATCCACTCTCCACAATCATAAATCTCCGGAGTGAATCCCTCTGGAGTGTCGGATCTTTTGACACCTGTCCTCCCCAAATCAATGACCCTGGTCCTCTTCGAGACTTTGGCACTTTTCAACCAATACCAGATCAACGGTCCTTTGACCTCCTCCTCGATCAACGATCGTGATCTCCTTCGGGACTTTGACGCTTTCACCCTCTTCTTTCCTTTGGAGTGCGTCGTACCTGGAGTTCTAGATCTGGTGCCACTCATCCACTTTCAAATCAATGGTTGTCGTTTTCTTCGGACTTCAGCCTTCAGCGATTTCAAATCTCAGTTTCTCCATGCTCTGCTTCTTCTGGATCATTTTATCCAGAGTCCGTGATCTGATGACATGTGTCCTCTCATAGATCGATGAATCCCAACTACTTTGACTATTCGGGGTTCGATGATTTCCAACTTTACTCCTTTGTTTTCTCTCGGAGTACTTTCACTTGGAGTTCACGATCTTTTGCCACGTACCCTCTGGATCTAACGGTCCAGATTCTCTTCGGTTCTTCAGGCTTCAGGAGTTTTCGAATCCTATGCCCTCATTTCTCCCGTAGTGATTTCACCTAAACTTCATGGATTTCTTCCATGTGTCCCTCTGCAATGGACGGTTGCGATCTTCTTTGGCCTTCGGTACTTTGGGAGTTTGTCACACTCCTCACTTGGAAACCTCCGAAGTAGTTTTCCCCGAAGACTCCGATCTATCGACATGTATCTCCTGCCGACTGATGGACAAGATCTACTTCGGGTCTTTACCTGTAGTCCACATATTTATGCCATTTTCGCTCCTCCTCCTGAGCTTCTTGATCTCTTTCGACTTAGAATATTTTCTAAGTGTTGAAAGGCTTCGACCTTTTATCCTCCTACGGGTCTGTCTCTTGGACTTTGTCTGCACGCCTGAAAGTGCTATTTCTTCTGAGATTTATCCCCTTGAAGATTTCTCCTTCCCACACATTCCTTGCATTTCAGGGATCTCCTCAAATTCAAATCGAAGGTCAAAGGCGATCGACGGTTCACAGAAATTGCGGGGCTCCAACATGTGTTCTCTTTATCAAAGAGTTTGACCTCCGCAATTTGGAAAGTGCTCGCTCAACTTGGTATTAACCGGAGTCGTTGATCTTCTAGCCCGATGAGATAAATGACATTGATAAATTGTGGGCCGCGAACTAGCGTGTCCACTACTTCACCTTCACGATCCACAATGATTCCCCACCCTCGATCTCCATTCATAGATCGATGTTTCACAGTGATTGTGGGGTCCCACCTCCGCAATCCGAGAAGTGCTTGCTTGACTCTAGTCTAATACTATTCATTGATATTCCATTCCCGACAAGATCAACGAAATAGGTTGATTGCGACCATGAACTAACATGTCCGCTATCAGGTTCTTAAGTCATGGGTAGTTCTGGTAACTTGACTATCATCTACCTCCTAGACCTGGCAGTCAGGACGGTTCTCGGGCAGCCTCAGATCTAAGGTTCAGAGTTAACCTCGAGATTTCATAACTTTGAGGATTTTACCTCCCTCGTGATGAATTCTCTCAGTTCTCTGAACTCACGAAGTCCAAATGAATCCAGGGTTAACTCCCACGCTCTTTCCTGTATCCAACGGTCACACCAGACCGTAGATGTTTCCGAACGGATTTCATTCGTTCATCTTCCAAACAAAGGGACCTTCCCTTATTTGGATACTTCAATCTCACTACTCTTCCCGAGATTTGTTAGCTCTGGAAGGATTAAGAGCTTTGCACTCTTTCTCTTGGACATAACACTTGGAAGAATCCTTCTACGCACCCCTTACGTTCATTCCTCAACTCTAGGACTCAAGTGGTTCTCGGTCTCTATTTTCATTGTAGGGAGCCCATGCATACGTTCACTATATCTCCTGAGCTTTAATAGACTCCATCCTCCAAGGGACTCATAACGACTAGGAGGGTCGATATGCGTACATGAAACTATGCCCAAGGTTGACGAACTCACAGTTTGTGGCTCTAGCTTAAGCCCCCACATGACACAAGCATTTACGAGTATAAAACATATCGCATCCATATAATTTCCTACTTTCCTAATTATACAATCAAGCAGACACCAAAACATGATGCAATATAAATCATTAAGCAAACATATCTATCCCTGCAACATTCATAGAATATCCAACTTTAATTTACAGTACCATTTAAATGCACAAGATATGGGATTACTTATCTATTACAGGTCGAACTAAATGAATGTGGGTGTTTGTACTTCCACTCGGCCATAGGCTCAAAGGCATTCATTCTTAGCACTCTGGCCACTCCCGTGCCAAGCCATGATATCACCAGGGAACTCTTGCAGTTCTCAAGGTCTCTTTCTCTGTTTCAGCTTCTGCTCGGGTTCTATTCTTTGCAAACCTTCATAGATTTTCTTCTCTATTATGGCCTCAATGAGGTTTATCAGATGCTCCCTCAACATCAAGCTCGCGACCTTCTGTTCCTTCTTCACTAGAGAACTCTACGCCTTTTGTTCCTTCTCCGTTGGAGAGCTCTGTGCTTTCTCCTTATCGATTTGTATCTCTTTCTTCCAGGATGGTTCTTGACCCATCCTGTTCCTTTTGTCAGAAGGGAACTTTGGTCAGCTTGGTCTATCATACCCAATGGTACTTAAGGCTGACATTCTGCAGTTTTGGCCATGCTTCCATTCATGGGAGTGGTTGATAATTCAACCACTGGTCCTTTCTTCATTAACTATTTTCTCTCCTTGGGATACGAATGAGGTTTATTATCCTCATCAAGGGAATTTGGGGTTATTTGATATAATGACCCTCCCTTATATTTTTCACATTATTTCCTCTAGTGATATCATGGCCAGTACTTTCAAGGATTCACCCCCACATTCAGTTATTGACAACTCAAACAATAATACATTTACACTATCCACATGCCTTAGCATGGTAATCCTATTTTATGATTAATTACAAGTTGGGGGAAACATGGGTGTTACATTGATGGCACGATTATAATGATCATATCGCAACCCTTTGCAGCATTAAGCCAACTTATGAGGGAATGATTGAAAAGAATGGAATTTGTTTTTAAGTATAAGGCTTGAGGATCGATAGAAATGAATTGAGAAGTATGATCGTGGATATGTAATAGAATTAACCCAAGTCAAAAGTATGAAAAACAAAAAATCCTATCGAAAATCCCAAAGTCTAGATACATGCTTTAAATGAAGTAATTCGATAAGTGATACATTTTTCTTTAAAACTGTGTTCATGTAGGATGTTTGGAGAGGTTTTCTTGACATAACGCTAATATAAATCCTAGCGAAATGAAATTAAAGTTATAGGATATAGGATCTTACTGAAGGTTTAATATGATTACATGTTCAATTAATTTTAACCATATAGAATGATGGTATCCTCTTATAAATGAACTAGGAAACATGAGAAATAGTCATTATTCAAAACGAGACAAGTACGACGGTACTGTATAAAGAATTCACCAAGCAAGATCAATGAGAGAAATCTTTAATTTCATTCTTTTCAATCATGAAATTATGAATAAATACAGAAACATAACATATTCAAACCAAAATAGCATAAAAGAAAGCATACAAAAGAAAACTATGAAGACATTTAGTCACGTGAAACCCAACAAAATCATTTAAGAAAAATATTCACAAAGAGTTTTATCAATTTGATGAATAGAACATACTAGGCAGTGGGCAAATTTATAGATAATACTACATTTCAGAGTAAAATAGTAGGGTGCTAGTTGGGGCAGGCAACAAATGGCGACTCACTAGGCAAAGCAGTTATATATGTATTGATTCAAAACACATCGCCAAGAGGAAAAAGAAAGAGGTACCAAGTTGTTAGATCTCCAAGTTTCCTTAAGAAAATCCCTTGTCCGGTTTATATAGTATTGATATTAGTTATGTAGACATATATAAATAAAAGTTACCACAATTCATGATTTTAAGAAGGAAGGTCTTGGAAAGAATTAGAAATATGAATGATCGTTTCATCAATGGATCACGATAGTTTTAAGAAAGGACTCCAGTACCACAGGCAGAGCCACTGCTTCCAGTAGGCATCCATAGCCTCGACATAGTTTCCTTTTAACCTATCTGATTTAGTTGATCCCATCAAATGATTTAAGCACACATAATGGATCATTTATGGAATCATTAAGTTTTATTCTTTTGGAAGTTTGGTGACTAACTGAAAGTCACTGCTCTAGCTTGGGGACCACTTAGTAAGTAGCGTCTTCCACAAAAATACATGGAGGTGAGCAAGTCGGCTCATGATGAGACCTCTTGTCCTTCAATTGAGAAGACTGAAGGCCACTACCATGGAATTGTGACCAGAAATGGTAATGCCACTCCTGTAAACTCCCAATGGTCATGATAGATCGACTCGTGATGATATCTTCCAACTTTCAATTAGAACCTAGTGCTTTATTAATTTTTGTACATAGGTGATCCAATCACATAATTTTAATTTTAATCCTTGAACAAGAGATTGTCTAAAAATGGGGAAGTAGATAGGGAACGTCCCTTAAGGACTTAGGATGGCGTAAAATATCTTATGATGGTCATGATAATCAAACATTACTCCAACTTTCAGAGTAAATTCTTTTCAAGAATGTTGAAGAGAAAGGTACAAGATAACCATCAAATTAAAAATTGTTTAGCAGAGCTAAGATGTATCGTATTTCAAGACCATATTTGGACTGTCTTAAGTTATTTTGGAGACTAGCGGATGGTATTGTCTTGAAAAATATTTTATCATGGTGATAAGTATCAAACAACAGAGTTATTGGACAAGAAAGATAGACAAACACCAAAGAAAAAGATTCACTCAAAAAACAAAGGAAAAGAACACACAAAAAACAAACCAAATCATATTTTAATGAAAGAAATCAAAATCAGAAGTACATCAAACAAACAAATCAAAATAACAAATGCACACTTTCAGAAAACGATTTTGGCCAAAGATAAACCTGAGCTTTTGGATCTATTATCATCCCACTATAAATGAAAAACAAAGGAAGAACTAGATCATATAAAGTCTCATGTATGGGGAGGTTCTTTCCTTAAGATAATGTTTCATGAGATGTGAGTTTATTCAGGCTTAGTATTAAAAGAAAAACAAATGTCGAAAGAGATTTAAAGAAATCAGAAAAAATCCCTATTAGGATGAGTGCAGTCCTACTCGTTGCACCTTGTGTAAGGATCGAATTCATGTGAATTGACAGTTCAAATTTACCTATCTCTTTACTTTCCATTATAAAATTTTCATGATGATAATGCATTTTTGAAAAGAAATATTTAACGAAAAGAAGAGAGAAAAGGATTAAAGTGGGATTCCCTGACAACATTCAAATTATGGTTCTCTTGGTGTACCCACTTGTGTTCATAACTGCGTTATTACAAAAATAAATAGTGAGAAAGAAAACTAAAGGAAACCTACTCCTAAACCTACTGTAACTACTAAGCAAGTCAAAATACTAAGTGAAGTCATGCTTCCAATGTAGCCATAGAAGCGACTTCAATCCTGCAAGACACATAAAGTCGATGATCAACATGAAAAGTTGAAGTGCTTGCAGATACAAGTAAAATGCGTCATACTTACGTACTAGATATTCATTTAGAAACACAGTAAGCATAACCTTATTATTGCGCACCTTTTTAGCGTATGAATCTTCAAGTCAGTCTGCAATTCTATTGTGATATGGGTCACAAAAACATGGAAACATGTAACTGATTTGGGAAAACTTGTCAAAATTATGGGGACCTGACATATCCATCGGTCTAGACCGAAGTGCCCCATCCTCCTGATTGTTCTCTGTTTGTTCATGAGTCTTTTCACATGGAGGATATAAAAGGAATGTGTCATAGCTACCTCCCTAATTATTTTTCATAGAGAAGGTGAATATAGCCCTACCATTCTTCAGAAAATTTTCAAGATATGAACACTCCAGCTAATATGCAGTCCTATCATAATATGTACAGTTACCGATATACGATTGTTCGAAAGAATTCATAGACAAAAAATATTTTTGATGAAAATAAGGTACCAGATTGGTATGGAAATAATCTTGCAAAAGGATCCTAATGTTATTGTTAGGATCAAGATAACAAAAACTTATCATGATTTTCAACTGAAGAAGAAGTGTCTCATTCTCTTGAAACTTTTCATTGAGCTCGAATTATTTGACATTAACTACTTGAGATGAACTAAATGGAACAATTTTTTTTTTTGAATAATCATCACTAGTAGTGGTGTTTGGTTGATTATAATTTTCAATCTCAAATAATTTATTATGGAAAAATCCAGATCCTTCTTTAAACACAAATTGAGATGAATCAATGGAAGACACAATTTGAGACTCTTTCAACTCATTTCTTGATTTACCCATGGATAATTGATGAGAATAAGAATTAATGTGTTCATGGGAAGAATCATTCTCCTCTTTATCTTCTATTCAGTAATCTATATCGATTTGTACCTGATTATATAATTCTAAATTCTCTCCAAGGTAATATGGAACACACAATTGCACAACATTAGGATAAAAAAATCAGGGTACAAGGAATAATATGTAGAAGAATTGAGAAGACAAAATGTGTCTCTTGAAATGATTGACATATAGTTTTTGACTTATATGTTTGTTTCCTCTCCCTGTGTGAACTAATCAACCCCAATTTTATGCTCTTTTAAAGAGTATGAGATAGTTTCCAAGAGAAAATTTGGTTCATTGTGTAAGGTAAAATGTGAGAGTAAACCACTAGAGTAAGACGGTCGATTAATAGTTTGAATAATGATGTCATCTCGCATTAATTGATCTTGAACTGGTTCAAATGAATTAGGAGAATATTTATTGATAACATAATCACAAATACCATATGCAATTTCTTTCTCTTTTGAAATAGTTGTAGTGTATTGGATAGTATGACCATTGTCTTTATTTAAAGTTTCTTTATCATCAGAAGAAGACATTGATGAAAAAGAATTGTCAGGAGGGACAATTGCATCTTTCAAGATATCACGTTTCTCCAAAATTAATAAGTTGGCAAACAAGGTTGTGCTTCTACAACTCGTAAGTTCTCAAGAACTTCATGACAGTTTAAACCAAACCATGAATGAGTATTAATGCCTAATTCAAATTGGTTAACAATTAATTGATCTTGTTCATCTGAGAGATAAATGAGATATTGAAACCATTCATCAATAAGAGGAGTTTCTTTCAAATGGAATCTAATACATAAATGTATGAGCCTAATCTCAAAATCTTCTAATGATTCATCATTTTCTTTCCTAAGACAATTCAATTCCTCACCTAATTTATCATAATCAGAATTGTTAAAATTAGATAAAAACTGAGTTCCAAACTCAAACAAGGAATGGATTGAATTAGTCGGAAAAGATTCGAACTAACATTTAACCCAACCTCAAAAGTTGAGAGCGAACAATTTTCACACAATATTAAGATCAATGATATTATGTTTTAAACATTTATAAAAAATTTACAAAGATAATCTTCTGCAGATGTTCTCCCTTCTCCTTCGAATGTAAGTTCTGACAATAGGTAAAGTGTCTTACTAGGCATGTTAACATATGGGAGATTAAAAACACATTCCCATACAGGAATTTGGGCGGGATCCATTGTTGTAATATGATGATAAATAATTTGGCTTCAAGTTAGCTTGTCATCTAACTAGCCCTTAAGCATGTGGATGACATCACCGAAGGATAGATAATGAATCAAAAAATAATTATGGGTGAAGAACTAAATGATTGAGAGAAGTTGCTAGAAACATTTAAAGATTTATTTTTTCCCTCCTTGTAGGGCCATTTGTTGACGAACATATTTTAACGCTCATCAAATGGAAGGGAGAGTCCGGTCTGAGGTTGTCTAAAGAAACCTAAGTCATTTGGGATGACTCACCCTGACAGGTTTCACGTCTCCGTTGGTCGATGAGGGAAACTAACCTTGAATACAAAAAAATTAAAACAAATAACTATTCATTAACTAAGACCTACTATTTACATTTACTATTCACACATTTTATATACAAAATTTACAAATAAATAGGTACAAGATTTGTATAAAGTCTTGTGAAACTAGAAGGTTGCAAAAATAACTAGATCTTGGGCAAACCAAAATATCAAAAGATTTATTACTAACCTAAAACTCTAATTTAAAATCAAATAAAGAAAGAATGGGAGTAAATGATAATGATGTGAGTTTGAATGAGCAAAGAATCCAGACTTATAAAGTAATTTACATACACCACAAAATCGAAATCAAATTATACTAACCTATTGCTGGCCAGAAATAAAATGAGTATTATAAGTCGTATCTTTCTATGTAAAAGAACTTCCAGCTGTCTGTGTTACACATTATTTTCGTCATCTCTATGATCATTAATGATGTAAACCTATATGTTGCCTTCAAAGGGGTCACAGTGGCCTAAGTTCCTAAAGAGAGAAGGGAGAAGAACTTCTCCTGAGAAAAGAAGTTGCATTTTCCTATGTAAAAACCTTATAAAAAGAGGTGTTCGCGGGTTGCTCTATAGCCAGGGTGCGAGAATGACCCATTCTCGCAGGTTGCACTATAGCCAGGGTGCGAGAATTCCAGCATGTGGGAAAAATGAGCGTTTTCACGAATCTTCTAGAAGGAGAAGCTTCTATGGTGAGGTGGCATCCAAATGGTTTGGATCTTACTCGCTTTCATGATTTAGTGGGATCATCCTAACCTCTTCACCTTATCCTCTTCAACTTATAAAAGGAGAGGAGTTCTCATGGAGAAAGTTAGCTTTTGGTTGGCTTGGAATTATTAGCTTGATTAGAGTGGCTTTGAGATTTACTTTGTTAAGATAGATTGTGAGTAGCTATCAGATCTATGGTTTCAGAATCCTTGGAGCAAGAAGTGTGTGGGGAA
>SNQJ01S0043282.1:9682-52326 GCA_010110895.2 Picea sitchensis
TAACCCCCCCCTCTGATATACCATTATACCAGATTTTCTATACCACTGCTACCTCATGACATCACACTCCACTTCCTCGTTGTCTCGTGATGTCGCATTCCACTACAACTTATCACTGGTCATATCCCATTACTCTATCATCGTACCTCATCCACCATTCACCCACCACATGTCATTTTCCCCCACTCATTACCCTCCACGTCACCCTCACACACCCTTAACCCGTCACTGGCCTGTCGCCTCATTCCTAGATATCCGTTGCCAAGTTAATACAGGCTAACATATCTGTTAGCTTGATGACCTGTCCCCCGTACCCAACGGATACCCGTTCGCCCAAATCTAATCTTGTTCCTCCGCCATTTTTGCACTACTCGCACTCTCCCCACACCAAAAGCTCATTTTCCTCACCATTTCAGTCAGTGACCCAGCCATAGCCATTACCCACTAACATTTTTGTTTCAAATTGCAGGTACCTATTGAAGTGATAGAACCAAAGTCCAAACAGTCAGAAATCAAGGAAAATCCTTTCCTATCACCTCCCGTCGATCTCGACCGGATCCCTCTGGCCAACAAAGACTACCTCATCTCCGAGCCAACATCTTATTTATATTTAGCTGAGCTATATTCATTGCTCAGAGACATTTTCCTAGACCAGAGTGATGAGATTGGATTCTAGGAGTCCAATATTCCACTGTACATGGTTCCCCCGATTCACCATTTCCTTGAATTCGCCCTCAAGTGCCAGGCACATNATTTAGCTGAGCTATATTCATTGCTCAGAGACATTTTCCTAGACCAGAGTGATGAGATTGGATTCTAGGAGTCCAATATTCCACTGTACATGGTTCCCCCGATTCACCATTTCCTTGAATTCGCCCTCAAGTGCCAGGCACATTACCTTCTCGACTAGAGAACTATCGTGTCATCCTTTGGAGAGACCATGTTCACTATCACATCTAAAGCCATTGACCAGATGCTGCAAATAATCAGACCTGAAGCCTTCTCTCCTTTAACTCTTGAGGCCCTAATCGACATGTATCATAAGTTGTCATTTCTGTAGAGAGCACAAATCTTTGAACTATTCCTCCTTGAGAACTCCCCAATACCCAAAACCAATCCCCCCTATCGATCATTGATTTTCTCAGTAAAAGGAAATCAAGTCATTTATTCCCTCTACATCCTACTTGGATACTACTTAGAAGAATGGGTAGATGAGCCAATCTTGGGTTACCTATCTATATTTTCCACCGAGGGAAGCCCCACAGTTCAGTTCGACTACAACATTTTCTTGGTTGACAATATTCACAATCAGTTGTTCAAGTTTCCCATAGAAGGCATGTTCTGGTACTCCTCAGTGTTGGCGTACATGTTTGTGTTCTATAAAGGAGATAAGTTCCTTTTCCCCATGCAAAAGTTGGACCAGGATGGAAATCCATAGCCTATCACCTCTTGGACTTCATTACTGAGAAGGAAATCAACAGAGTTCAGTTTCAAGCAATTCATAGAGCAATTTTACTACCCAATGGTAATTATGCTCAGTGGTAGGCAAGATCAGAGGATAAATGAAGAGATCAAAAGAATTCTACACCTCTCGGACCTCGCCAAGATGGGAGACTAGTATCTGCATCATAATCACATGAAGATCAGAATATATGGATATGAGTTAGCTCCCTATAAGCTGCCCAAATACTTTCCTATTAGAATATTCACCTTGGAGTACATTAGGAAAATTATCAATTCAGATGATATACATTTTGTATCTTTGAAGAAGAAACAACAGATGAGAATTAAAGGGAAAATAGAATCCTTTATTTGTAACAGTCGAGCTGACGGGGAAGAGGCAAAAAAACTACTCAAGGAAATCAAATTTGACATCAGTTTTCCTTGAAAATATGATCCATGTGGGCTTAGTGCAGAAATGAGATCGAGGAATAAAAGTTCCCCATACGCTCATGTGCCCAAACCAGAGATCGAGAAGTTCATGAACCAATCAGAGTGGGAGATGAACACTCTGGAAGAAGCAGAACGGCAATATCCTCCAACCATTATTTCACAAACCACTACCCCACGGGTACCAAAGGAGAAAAGACCCATAAAGGATATCTCCCCTTCAATCACCGAAGTCTCAGCTAAGGATTTCCAAGTATACAAGAAAAGGCCAAAAACCAGTCATACAACTAACAAGTCTGGTGAAGAAGAGACCTAGTCGACTACAGTTATGCAAGGAGATCATTCACCTCCTGTCTCATGGGGCTAGTAGATCATGTCTACTTCATCATCCAAGAAGAAGACTGACACCTCACTGATCAACCAACCAACTCAAGGGGCTGCGAAGTTGAGTATTTTTGAGAAATACAATATGATTAAGAAGAAAAAATGAGAGGTTGGCCAGTAGCACTTATGCTCAATTCTGGAAACAAACATCAACATTACAACATAGGATCCTCTGTGGTTTCGACACAGACAAGGGGAGAATGTACATGGAATTTATGTAGGTACAAGTACCTCATCCAAAGGAAATCACTGACTACAAAAGATCAACACTTGAATTTGATGCTAAGGCTGTACATCCAGTTGATCAGATGGATTTGCATATGCAGACTGGAGAAATGGTTTTCTCAACATTGGCCAATGCTTCCACTACTGCTGCAAAATTACAGGTTTCTCTTAACAATGTTCAGACTCAATTAAAACTGGAGAAGGTGTCATCTTTTGCAAAGGATAACAGGATTAAGTCTTTAGAAGAATTGGTGCTCAAAATTGGGTATGACCCCTCAATTGTGAAAGTAGTTGAGGATATGCTCAAGAAAAAGAATGCTGACATAGAATCTGTGAGGAAGCCACTAAAACTACCGGATACAAAAGACTCAGAGGCCAAAGCGATGGCTGAGACAGAAAGTGAGAAGGAGGATATGCTAAAGCTGATCATGGAACAGAATGAAAAAATAAAATAGATGGAAGAAGAGCTAGAAAGTTTAGTAAAGGAAAAGGAACATGCAACACCTATGGAAGTCATCCCACTGAGTGCAGTTCCCCTTCACGGGAGTTAGCACAGCAACAGCATCAACAACCACCACATAAGAAATTCCATCAATTGCTCTAGTGACAGTTCTAGAGACACCTGAATCTCTAGCAAAGTCAATGAAGGAAATGACTTTACAAGGAGAAGAAATCAAAAAATTTCAACAAGAGATTGACCAACTCCAAAAGCTTAAATATTATTTCTAAACCAGCTACAACACTGCAAAACACACATCATAAAAACTAAGGCTGGAGATACAACATCTGCAAAATAAAACAATTGTGGGAAAAACATTAGCAGAAGCCAAAGAGAACAATTGGATGGATATCTCCAAATCCATAAATGAAATCTATCCTATGGTGTAAATCATGTTCGAACAACATGAACTAGTATCGAGGAGTAGGCAGTCTATCGATAGGATAAAGAGAGAGCCGATAGAAATGCCCATAGAGGCAAATGAAATCATCAAGTTTCTCAATTCAAAAACTAAAGAAGAGATGGAAAACCTGAAGATTGAGGATAGGACGGAGACTATCCTCGAGGTCAAGAGAGTTCTGACCAAAAGAGTATTGATGTTGCAACTGGAGAAGAAAGGTCTTCCTGGTTTACTGGTTCTAAATGACAAGTTGATGACACTTTCCAACTACAAGCAAAAGATTTCCATGGTGGAAAAGGACAACTCCAAATTTTCAGGGATACAGGGAATCATAACAGGCAAGGAATTCCTAGAAACTCTACAGTTGGATCTCAATATCCAACATGAAATCAAGTACATTTTTATCACCAAGCCGACTTTTTCCAAATATATCGAGATGGATGAAATCTATCACAGGCTACTAAAAGTCACCATCCCTAATCAGCAAAGATGGGAAGAGTTGTGATAATTGATCGAGTAAAAGATGAGGTGGATGTATAAGTCATCATTTAGAATAGTCAAAGTCAATTTGATGACTCGCCAACAACTTCCCCAAAATCAGCACAAAGAATCTGACAGATCATTAGCAGTTCCTACATTTATGTATTTTGATATCTATTTAGTTAGATTTGGATTCTACCACGTCTTGATCATTAATGACAGGATAGATTGTAATCTTTTTCCATATATACTTCAAACTTCGAAGTAATGAGGGTTGATATTTACGCCCAATCAAGTTGTGATCACTGTAATATTTCTCAAGAGATTTTACCAGTAATAAAATGGCATTTCACAAGATTCCTGTGTGTTAATTGTTGGTGATGTTTTCTCCTCTTCGTTGAATGTTTTTTTCTATCTTCGTAATCATTTATGTTTTCTATATCTGATCATTGAAAAGAAGTTGAAGTTGCAGAATTTATCTTTGTATACTCTATTTTTGGCTTTTAAAAATCTAAATGTTTAACTTCTAACGTTATGATAAAGAAATTCTTAAATGCTTCTTTGTTATAATTGATTTTCTCATCTTTTATACTACCCATCATTTTATTCTAAAATATCTAATAGTTGCATTACCCTTCCCTATGAAAATACCTTGTAAAATCTTGTTGGTGATCTCTAAATTTATAAAACAGACCCCATATCCCAATGCATGCGTAAGCAATATTTCAGCCATTTTTATAAAACAAACAACATAGTCTATTTATTTAACTAGCCTAAGATCTAAAACCTGAAACAAAGTTAAATCTTACAGAGAGATACCTCTCTGAAACTGGAAGGGCTAGATCTCGGTTTCAAAGTGGTTGGATAAATTTACCTCTGGTAAATTTCTTCTTCATCATGACAACCTTTGGGAGTTTATAAAGCGATAACAGAGGCAGCTCGGCTTCACGATCTCGATCTACAACAAGAGCGAGTCTTCAAAAAGTCTTTGATACCATGTTCGACAATGCATGTATTCCAACAGAGGACGAACACCTTCAGTAACCACTCATTAAACCATATCAAATATCAATACATCGATGTTTTCACATCGTAAAACCCCTACGGGGAAACATCCACGGCCCCAGCCAAGGCGACCACTTGGAGAAGTTTATTAATGCAAAGAAAAAGATTATAGAGAGATTTTACAAGAGAGTTTCTCACAATCGATCATCAGAAAATGACCCTCCATGCTCCTTAAATATATATCATGGACCAATCGGGTTTTAATCCATGGACCAATGGTCATTAAGATCTAGGAGAGTATGAACCATGAGATCACTCTATGTCGGGAACATATCGTGACCGTCAGATTTCCTAACTAAAAATGCATACTAATGCATACTAAAGAAACACACTTTTACCTAACGAAACATTAGACCCAGTAGATCTTAACTAACTCCTAAGTGTCTAAATTTCCTAACATCTGTTATAGTAGTCTGTAGCCTAGGTCTGACCTCAGCATAGATTTATTTTTATCAAATATTTCTTGTGTTTTCTTTATTAGGGTTTTTAGACAAGTTTGTGAGTCTATTCTGATCTGCCTGTTTGGTATTGTCAGTGACTCCTTGCGATCTGCGATGGGCCTGAAGTCATTTATTGGTATTCACTTGTCGTCATTTTTCCCTTTTTTTCTTTAGAAGAAGAGAAAAGAATTCATTTTCAAATTTCTTTGTTTTGAAGCATAAAACAATAATAAAAAAAATCATTTCTTTGTTTGGTAAAAGTAGTTCATGTTAGTTGTTTTATTTACTAAGGAAAAAGAAAGTTTTCTTAAGTTCTTTATTTGAATTCTTAGGAAATTAAGTAGCTCATAGTCGAGAGAAATCTTTTTTTAAGTTTTTTCTTTTCAAATATCTAAGAAAAGTAGTGACGAAAAAGTTTGGTTAAAGAGTTTAAATTGGCAAATATTTATTTGTGAAGAAGAAGTAGTTTGCTTTCAGTTTCATGTTATGTTCTTCTCTTTCGTCTCTTAAATAACATCACTGGTTTCACTTCCATTCCCTTTGACTTAAGACAACCACTAAAATTAACACTTAATTAAAATTTATTAGACCTTTTTTTTGTAGGGTCCATCAATTTAGTCTAGGCTAGAGCCTTGATTTAGGATTGGAGAGGAAACTCTTCAAGGCTATAAAAAGAAACATAAGAGTCTATGCTAG
Organism: Picea sitchensis; assembly: GCA_010110895.2. Classification (NCBI taxonomy): domain Eukaryota; kingdom Viridiplantae; phylum Streptophyta; class Pinopsida; order Pinales; family Pinaceae; genus Picea; species Picea sitchensis. The sequence continues at coordinate 15,762 of SNQJ01S0043282.1, forward strand.
GGAGTGCTTGAAATTCTAGTAACCATGAAAGTTATCCAGGACCCCCCTCTAACACAGGGGCTAAACATAAGGTCATGTACGTAAAGGTAGTGGAGATAACCACTTCAAAGCCAGACCAAGCGTAGTGGGGAACGCATATAGAGGGCTTATCTTGGGATTTCGTTGATCGCATTTGCCACAGATCTTCGTGGGTATTGAATCCGTTCAAGGTCATAATTCATCTTCCAGAACACTTTTTTTCGATACCCTTGATAGGTTTCAGGCTTGATATGCTGCTCATTGTGGTCCACCCAACTGTTGATTGTACTCGCCTGGTGACTATTCGCGCGCTGGCCACCTAGTTGCCTTTATTTTAGTGACTTACATAGGTGACTACGGGGGTATATTGTGGTACCTAGGGCGGAAATCAGGCCACGCTTTACAGAGTATACCCAGAGGGTTCTTCTGTATTTGAGTTGCACTTGCACCGGTAAGTTGATCTAGTGTTTGCTAGTGTAACTGTTCTTCCAACTAGCTAGTGATATGCTTGTCCTATATCATAGAAGATTTTTCTAGTGTGTGTTGGTCTTTAACATTAATAGAAATCCCTAGTGTGTGTTTGATCTTCTCAAACCATGGAGGATCAGGAGCTTCGTTGGTCTCGAAGGCATCTTGGCCTATTGTCGGTTAATATGGAGCCACCCCGGCCACCACTAAGGCAAAGACTAAACCAGCAAGGGTATTTTGAGGTGACCGAGCCACAGGAAACTGAACCCGACCCATATCCAAGAGGAGAAAATTTGATTCTGGAGGAACCAACCATTTCCGACCTCGGAGCAGAAGCTCCTGGTCCGTATAACCCTCCGAGCACTAATCTATCAGTGCCAATCATCGTATAGGTTAAACCATATGAGAATCAGGTAGTGTCACAAGAAGCGATGGAGACAAATGTTGCTACTTCTTCAAGGAATCCTCATATTCCCTCCACGGTCGTCACTACAACGGGTTTTCCGCCTCCTAACTAACCGTCACCAGTCTGGACCACCATGGTCTCTACCACCTCTACCTAGGGAAATGGTCTGATTCCTTCTATGGTGGTGATCACTGCTCCTTTCACCTAGAGTGCGACAGGCCCTCCATTCTCATACGGGATGCCTAACTTTGATACGAACTTTGTCCTTTCCTACTCCACTCTACAAATTTTAGTTCTAGGGGTAGGGAGCTCGAACACTCCTCTGCAAGGATCCATGGGGGGAACTTCAACTCCCTATAACACTTTCCCTTACGAAGGTGTTCATGTACCTCCTTCGTCCCCTTCGCTTGGCAGTGCTCACCAGCACTCCGTCGGGTTGAACGTAAACTATAGTTTGTTTGGAGTAGGTAGTCAAGGACTTCCTTCTTATAGCATGTCGGTAGGTTTGACACCATTCTCTTTGTTTGACACATTTGGTAACAACGCATTCTCGGCAGTTGTCGTCTCGGCCAGGGGAAACCCTGGTTATGGATAACAAAATCCTATGAAGGGTACTATTCCTCCACAGGGGGTAAACTCAGGAATTCCTTCCTCACAAGGAATATACAATCTGTGGTAGGAATCAATTCCCTCATCAGGGATGTCGACCGAGGGCAACCCCTTCGATAGCCAATGGAACCCCGGGCCAGCCTCAGGACCTATGCCCGTCGTATAGACCGGGGGAAACCCTTCCCAAAATCCTTGGAATGTGACGCAAGCCCAACCTTTTACATCCTATTACGGAAGTCACCCGATGACATCTCAACAAGAAAAGAATCCATACGTTGTTCATGGCCATGGTTATTACCAGAACCCTGGATAGCAACCTAACTTTTCCTAGCAACCTGGTGCTAGCCAAACTCTAAGCTCATTTTTCCCTGGTTATAATCAACAACCCAAATTATCATTTCTGGCAACTCCGTACTTGCTAGAATTGACAACATTATTAAATGACCCCATCTGTCATGATCCACGTTGGCCTCCCATTCCAACCAATTTCCTTTGAACATTCCAAATATCGAAGCTAAGCCTAATGAAGATCCAGACGATCATGTGACGACCTTCCATTTATGGTGCTTGTCCAACTCTTTGAGAGGCGACTTCGTTCAGTTGTGTTTGTTTCAATGCACTCTCATAGAGAGTGATGCAAAATGGTACATCAAGCTTGACCGCTCAAGATACTCTACCTTTGGCGAATTGGAAATGGCTTTCTTAAACAATTTTCAATTACCTGTGACATATGATGTTGGCACCGAGTTGGTGGCCAAATTTGAGAAGAGAAAGGCAAACCATATCTCAGATCACATCCAAGAATGGAGACGCCAAAAGATTTTGATAAAAGTATCAATCCCACCAGCATTCCTTCTTGAGTGGTTCCTTCAGTCTTTGATACCACATTTATCTAAAGACATCGCAACATCGGGGGTCCTTTAAGAAGAAGAAGCGATAATGAGATCTAAACAGCTAGAGCTGACTTACTCTCAGTCTGGTTTACTTTACAAAGTTTTTCCAGATGCACCGCGGTCGATACTTGACAAGACCAGATAGAGATCTTGACCACATGTTGATGGTATTGTTGGTTCAGGGAAAATGAAGCCCACTGATCAATTGTTAAATAAATTATAGTAATTGTCAATATAGGAGACAGCGTCCAACCAGACCACTGGTTCATCTACTCCCGCTACTCAAACGTCAGATGTACACAGTGTGCAATTGACAAACTCGAAGGCCACCAACAGCCTGACAGAAAGGAGAAACAGTGAAAGAAGGGTAAGGGGGATAAGAAAACTACAAATAATGTTGGCAGGGGCAACACAGAAAAGAAGAATTTGAAGTATCCATGTAATCTTTGCATGGAAGACCATCAGAATCACCAGTGCCCTCAGCTTGAGAAGGCCCAGAATTTATTGGCACATCAGCCTCTTCAAGTGTGGAAGGGGGTAGTCAGGTACCCCCTCTGTCTTTGAGTAATTTTTTGTCTACAAATGTGTACATGATGAACGGTAGCATTGACATAGCAACTAGGACACATGACTACGGAATGCCAAACACCTGTGAGAAGGGTAAAGAATCAGAAAACCCATCTTTTCCTCTCCAGATTGATAAGACTTTGGGAGAAACAATGGCACGCATCCCAAAAGTTGCGTTCAATAAAGCTTCCCACAACCCAAATGCAAGGGCCACCCAAACTACTCTGTGGTCAAGGATTTGTCTCAAACCCCTTGTGCAATGTATGCTTTGGAAGTCCTCCAGAGCTACCCTTCCCAGAGAAAGGCTCTGTTAGCTGCCTTAGGATCTGCTGAGAATTGTAATTTGGGAACGATCATGCTTGATACGACCGAATTAAAACCTTTTCTCCCTTACCACATGGAGTTTCAAATAGTAGTGGCTTACACCATGAAAACTTTTACTAGAAACATTTTCCACACAGTGGTTGATGAGGGTGCCTCGACGTGCGTGATCTCTTTGGCATGCTAGAAGCCCATTGGCCAACCCGTTTTGTCTCTGTCACCTACTCTTCTTACCGCTTTCGATGGTCATTCGTTCCGACCACATGGAATCATCCCCTCTTTCCCCATGCAGTTAGGGGGGAAGACCGTGTGCATCGAAGTTGAAGTGGTCAATGTGTCTCTCAACTACAATCTCTTGTTAGGAAGGAGTTGGACCTATGTTATGCAAGAAATGGTCGCGATAGTTTTCCGAGTTTGGTTGCTTCCACACGGGGGATGGATCGTGTCTATTGATCAGTTATCCTTCTCCCGTCCTGACCCTTCATCGGGGGTATCCATAGTCCCAATGATTGACAAACCTCAGCCCATCATCATCAACGTAGGGGTTGGTTTGTGCCCACGTTTTATGGGTACTTTCGATTACCCACCTCTGACCGACAATGTCCAGTACATATTGTTTGTCCTCGACCAGCCTAGGGCTGAAATATTTCAAATCTCATCATTTCACATGACTTACTTTAACGATCCATGTACTCTTCCTTTCCCATCATCCATGATGGAAGGGATAGGGCACCATTGCATGGCCATGCCTTTGTCCACGGTGGAAGTTGCATACTCTATAGTCCAGCAAGCTTCTATCAACCCCGATCCGACTCTCGCACAGGAGTTAGATCTGTTTATCGAGCCTATTTGGGCTCAAGGTTCCCTCGCTGATACTGATTCTTTAGACTAAGTATTTCCCTCAGACGAGGTGAATATTGAGGAAATGACAAGTCTGGACAAACCCTGGGATGATCTCCATCACATATCTTATTTTCTTCCATAGTTAAGAAGAATTGAAGCAGGAGAATTCACTCTGATTATGACTCGAGATAGGGCTTGTCCTATCAATCCTTTGGCTATGCACATTGTTTACGCTGAAGGAAATATGGAAACCATCGCTAAAATGATACCTATTGATGTCTCCAGAAATATGGTAGCTCTCTTTTTGTTTAACAAAATAATAGTAAGGTTCAACGTCCTGAGAGAGATTGTCGCTGACCATGGCAATCACTTTCAGAATAAAATGATGTTCGAGTTAACGTCAAATCTTGGGTTGAGGCAAGAACATTCGTCACCCTACTACCCACAAGAAAATGGTCAAGTGGAAGCTGTGAATAAGTCCCTTAAGACTATTCTACAACGAACGATCAATTCGGCCAAATCAAATTCGCATTTGATGTTGTACTCGACATTATGGGCCTATCGAACGTCTGTTAAGATTGCAACCGATTTCTCACCTTTTCAACTCATTTACGGGCTAGAAGCAGTCTTCCCTATAGAGTGCCAGATCCCGTCTCTAAATTTGGAAGTACATTTATTGCTAGACACTTCACCACTTGAAGAGCATTTATTATATCTTGAGCAGTTTTGGGATGCAACCTTGGCTAATGAGGCTCACAAACAAAAATTCAAGTGTCAGTATGATCGATCCGTTCGTCCTCAGATTTTCTCTAAAGGTGACCTTGTCCTAGTCTATGACCAAGACAAGGATCCCCTAGGGGTAGGAAATTTCAAACCGATGTGGTCCGGACCTTTCATCGTTAAGAAGGTTCTAAAGAAGGGCACTTATCATCTGGTGGACATTAAGGGAAATGCTTTGGCGGAGCCTAGAAATGGGCTCTACCTCAAGAAGTATTACTCGTAGGTGGATCGCCTTGGGTGACTTCTTGTACATATGTATATCTCTTATACATTTTCTTTTTATTTTTGTCTTTTGGTTTTATGGACGTGTTGTTTTTTGATGTCATCTTTTTCACTGTGGAAGATTTCAAGTGAATCGGAGGTGTTCGTTGGGTTTACGAACGGTGCTAGTCGTCACACTCGGAGGCTTGATTCCGTATCTTGGTGATTTTCACACCTCAGGACCAGTTGGTATCTTCAGGAGGTATATATTTAGGTGACGCCACAAACAATGTCATTGAATATAGCACAGTCTTATAGTTTCTTCATGACGCTTTGTCGCATGGTATCTCTCACCTCTGGGTCTACTTAGATGCTCAGTTGGTTGTGTCCCAGTTAAATGGGGTTTACCATGTTTATGATCCTACTCTACATTGACGGTTCCTTAGGGTACATCTCTTGGAATGAATCTTTGATTACATTATGTATATCCATGTTCCTAGGATATTGAATCAAATCACAAATACTCTATCTAATCATGTATTAGATTGGAATATTGCACACATGTAAGAAAAATCACACACACGCACATGTAAATACATTTGTAAAATAGATGTAATCCATAATATGTAAGATGTAAATATACATATATATATTGAAAATATCAGAGTAGATGGGTGGGCGTAAGTGCCTCAAAAATATGTCCAGTAAGAGTCACGGTGCTTATGCCCTCAAAAATATACAAAAGGTGCCCTCGTCACGTGAGTAGTCTAGCCTATCTAAGGATGGGGCATGTTGGCCCTACCATAATGAACAACGACATTTTCCAAATGCCGGAAGAACTAGACCCAGGTCCGTGGTACCCCAACTACGTGAGATTGCATCGCTAGCGGTAGATCCTCAATTTTTTCCATAGGGACTGCGTGAGTGAGTGCGGTGAGGTTCCGCTCCACCCGTCTCAATACTCTCTCAACCTCTCCCGATGGAGGCCCCCCTGGTGTTGTTGTTGGTTCAACAGTTGTGGTTGGTCCTGCCTCTGGTCGAGGATGCCACCTAGTCCTCGAGAAGTCTATTGGATTCTCTGGTCCCACATCTGTACATAATAGATACATAGTTGTCAGATACTCTAGTACACATAAAAAGAAATAAAAATTAAATAATTTTGAAAAAAAAACATACCTATCTCTCCTCATTCTACTCCGGGAGGTACAGGCATATCAGGATCCCTGGAGAATTTGATCCCACCATAGGGGTAATCCTCTATAGCCGGAATCTTCTGAGACCACCAGTTAAAAAATTTATCATCGAAGGCCTCAATAGTCCTCCCTCCCACCTGTCGTGGCAACAGTGTCGCCCATCTTCATAATGTTGGGAGAGAGGTCATGTGCCCTTGTATTGTCTCTCGAGGACTGAGACTGGGTACCCTCTCGAATAAAAAGGAACATAAAATAGTCTCGAACCCAAAGTTTCAGTGTTCCCGTATCTAACACTCTGTTAGCTCTCTCTTCATGCAATCCAGCATGGTTGTACTCCAGTCAAAAATTCGTGCATTTAAACACTGCACTGCACAATGCATGTGCGCCCGGGAGGCTTGATGTAAATTTGTGGATCCAGTGATCTGTCCAATGAGTAGAACTATCACTTTAAGTGATAGGTTGTTGATCTTGTGTATAGGCACCTGAGAACCTACTTTCTTAGTACCAGCCTTGCAATGGAGTCCAATAAACTCCTCAATGTTGTGAGGCCCGGGGGGGAAAGTACACAAGTTGACTGGATCACCTCTCCTTGAGAGACCAGTCAGGAAGTAAATATCTTCAGTTGTTGGATTCAATGACTACCCCTCGAGCATAAATGCCTTAGCATGAGGATGTGTGGGTTGTGCCCTCATGAACAGACACTGGAAGGATTTTAACAACCCACATTGTGATAAAACAGTGATAGCAGCAGGGTCTTCTGAGACCAAAAAATCAATGTCCTCTTGCTCCCTCTCTCTCCAATGAACATACATCCTGCAAAATGAAAAAATCATGGGGAGTTAACTCTTTCTTTTTATTTTTTCCACTTATTGGAGGGTGTACACGGGTTGTCTTGGCGATAGTCACGTGTGTAAATGGGAAAATTATCTTATGCCTGCATGTACACATGGGATGTGCTTGGAAAACCTACATACACATAGGGCCAACCTATTTAAAGGTCAGCACCCCCCCCCCAAAAAAAAAAAAAAAAAAAAAAGAAGAATGGAAATGCAGGAGAGGCTAGTATGTACTTACTTGGTCCAAGCGGAAGTTCATTTCGTCCACTGAAGCTCCCAGAATCAACTCTTTTGGCAAAGGGGTGTTTTTGACCTTTTTGTCAATTCTAAATTTACAATGGTGATAATGAGCTGCCAGCTTCTATTTATAGACTTTTTGGCCCCTTTTTGTCATTTTTTGGACCCTTTTGTCATTTTTTCTAGCTTGCAAATCGTTTAGTATGGTTCTTGAGTTTCTTGGGGGATGGTATGATACGTGTTACTTTGGGTATTGGGAAACGTTTTGAGAGTTGGGTCATTTTTAAAGGTCTTTTGTAAAAATTCATTTTTTCAACTTTTTGCAAATAAGTCAGGCTTCCACCTCCACTTGTTGCATCTCGTTGTATTTTTCGCTTTGCCATAGGATTGATCCCACCGAATTGTGACATAGAACCCTCACTCCTACTCTGGAAGTGTCATAATTTAGTGGTAGAGCCTACCTTCACATGGATTCCCTAGGTAGATCATGGTTGCATTTTTGGTGTCCATGTCATCGCTAATGATTATAGGCTCGAGAGTCCGTTTTAGTTTTTCCTTATTATGAGTTTGAGCCTCACTTGCATGATTCATTATCTCTTTTGACCTCACCCTCGAGACTCCCAAAACAATGGGTCTTATTTTAAGCCCTTTTTAGACCCTCTAAACATGAAAATATTGTCGAGCAATCTTGTTGCCCTTCACGCTCGCCAAACTAAAATTCGAAGGCACATCTGTCTGGCCATAGTTTACCCCTTTCTCAGTCTGGATGGTCAAATTTACGAACAAAGGTATACTCTAGGAGACTTGGTTCTCTAGAAGAGTATTCTTAGGAATAAATTTAACCCTTTTTTGAGCTTGAGAGACCAAATTTACAAAAAAGGAACCCCCACGAGTCCATAGTTAAGCTCTTTTCAGACTCCGTAAAATTGAAAAGATTGTCGAGTGACCTTGTTTCTTCACACTTGTTAAATTGGTCAAAGAAGAACATCCTTTACGGAGTCCATAGTTAAGCTCTTTTCAGACTCCTTAAATATGAAAATATCACCGAGTGATCTTGTCTTTGTCACACTCGTTAAAATGATTTTGAATAGCCGTCTGTTCGATGCTAGCTTACCCCTTTTTTGAACCGACTAGACTACCTTCGAAAAAGGTACCCCAGTGGAGTCCCCTTTTACGCTTTTTCAGACTCTCTAAATATGAAAAATTGTCAGTCTTACCTTCTCTGGGCTCGTTAAAATTACATCAAAGGATGTTATCATTGTGTCGTATTAATAGCATTTGAATTCCTGCGTATTTGGCCTAATGTCGGCTCCATGTTGCTCTCAACTAAACCATCTGAAGCATGCCTTATATGCAAGCCTTGTAGCACTTTGCCTCTGCGTCTTGACACCTTGACCCATGGAGGATTTTTCCCGAGTGTCCTTTACTTACATATGTCCCCTTGCTCTGAGCATCAGTGTGTTCCTTATACTTGGAACTAGTATGTCTGCGACCCTCATTCCTCTGTTGTAACGTAGCATTCTTTTATTTTTTTTCAAGCTTTCCAAAATTATTGAAAAAGACAAAAAAATCAAATATACCCCAAAAAGAGGAAGGGAAAAGTATTTTATTTTGTTGACAGCACAATGAGTCGCCCTTGGACAAAGCACATCCTTCTGTTTGTTCATCAAGATCTAGGATTCAATATGACCTTAGGAAGTTGTTCTCGCTACATAGAGTTGTGTCCTCCTCCGTTTGGTTATCCTTCCAAACATATGGAGAGTTTGTGTTGCCTCCTTCATCGTGAACTTATGTCAATGCCATGCTGCCTGAGTCTCATCTTTTGTCATCCTTTTTTACAAGGGAAGTTTTACTAAACTTGAGTTAGCCCTTCTGCAGTTTGTCTCTTGTCCTCATGCTCAGCCACCCTGAAAGTCCAATCAAGTCCTTGCTCAAAATAAATGAAGTTTTATGTCTGATCACTGATATCCTCTTGTCTATTCCCAGCGAGTCGTCAAAGACCTCTGGGTAGTGAAGTCGTACACTGATATTACACTCCTACTCGAGTTTTGAAGATTTTGAAGTTGTTGCTTGAGATTTGAAGACCTCATCTCCAGCCATCAGGCATCATTAGCTTCTTGAAGATGGATACTATACATGTATATCGTTTTATTTTGAGATGTAGATCTGTTGTGTACTTCTCGTGGCTACACTTTATATAGTTATATGACATGGATCTATAGTGTATTTGATTGGCAGCCATGATTTTATTTCATCCCGAGCATGGGTATGCCCACCTCGGTGAGACAAATTGTTATTTTGCATATGGCACCTCCTGAACTCTGGTCCCTAGGCTCACTTGTTTCGTACGTTGGTGAATATTTGTAATTTATTTCAGCCATCAGATTCTCTTCTGACCTCACACATTAGGGGGCATCTGTTATAACCCTAAATTGCACCAAACATGCATACCTGGCATCAGGCCATCTTACTTGCTATCTTTGCCAAGCCATCACTGAACAACTCTTCTAAAAAAACATTTTTTGAAGGTGTACATGCCCTGCACCACTATTGGCCATGTACACATGCTTGTTGCACCACTACAGCCCACGAACACTCACAAAAAGCGTGAAAAATGAAAATTGCAAAGGAATACAGGTTTTCGGGTCATTACCTAACCAGTTGACTGCCCATAGCCAGTCACCCCAACCATTACTATCTCTTTTGGGGCCCCATTTCAAAGATAAGCACGGGAGCATAGAAAATATGCCCATTTCAGTATTCCCCCTTTGCCCAAATATTTTGCAACCACTTTGTGAGTTTGAGCCAGAATTTTTTCTTCCTCCATTGCAAACCCTTGGCATTTCCCTAGAGAGAATTGAAGACGAGAAAAATACGTGGAAGCAGTTGGTGGATGGTGAAGAGGATACTAGGATCGATTTTGAGGAGCGGTTGTCGGTCTCATATTGTAAACTACTTTTGTGAGATTAATATAAGGAAATATTTTTTCCGTCCCGCCAAATGATGTCTTAAATATTTATGATTTGTTTACATTTTGTTATGATGTCTAGCCCACTAATCCTTATATAGAATGCATGCTTTTAGTTTCTTGTTTGTCTTTTGGTGAATGCAGGCTGGCCTTGGAAGGAGATCTGCAGTCGATAAATAACTAAGTGCAAAAGGATCGACACCGGATGCGGAGTTTAAGGTATGCCTACCAGATCCCTATACTTTTTCTTTTATGTATGATTGTGGGGTAATAACGGGATAGTTGTTAAAAGTAGGATACTTTATATGGTTATCTATGTCTACACTTTATAACCCTGGTGTAGTCTGTAGAGGGGTTTTCCCACTATAGCATTCTTTCTTACCTATCTCCCCCCATTGGGAACCCTCGGGAAGAACCAAGTCTGGATAACCACTGAAGTCTAAACCGACATAAGCATAGTCATCGACCATAAGCATCTGGGTCCTCAGCCAATAAAAGAAAACATCATTATACCTAATGATAGGACCAGTCACAGGCCATGCCATGAGGTCAACCCACCTCTTCATTCTTGGATCCTGTGGGGAAGGTATACCCCGCTCTACCTACAAGCGCAAATATGGGATACTCTCCAAGAAGAAAGACACCAAAATCGATCTGTATCCAAATTGTTTCAAGTCACCCTTCCTACACTTGGTTAATTGTTTTTTCATGCTTCTGAGAACCCCGTCGCACTAGTTGAAAGCTCGGGGCTCCATACATTCCAGTGCATATTGGAAGTATCTCTGAAGAGCCATATGGGGAGATGCACTCCCTGCCATGTGTATGATAGTGTAGAGGACAATCTGTATAGGTAAATCATGAACATCTCTGATAGTGAGTTGTTTCTATGCTTCTAAGTACCAAGTACGCAATGCTCACTAATATAGTGACTCATGGGATCGCCACCCCCCCTGCTACTTGTCAATGTAACTAGGGCCCCGCGGTGAGACAAGCTAGTCAAGAAGTAGATATCCTCGATATATATCTCAAGAACTTGATCCCCCACACGGAATACCTGCTATTCCATATCCCACATGTGAACTAAGTATTCGAGCAACCTCAATTGGTCCCTCATGCCCTAGATCTTGAAGAATTTTAGCATTCCACATTGTCGGAGGACATTTACTATTCCCGGTTCATTCCCCGCAAAGTAATATTCGTCCCCATGCTCTCTCTCTCACCATTCCAACATTCTTACTCTAGAAAACTTGCATTGGGACATAAAAGATAGATTAGCACCTTCATCTTCTCCTTGGAAACTTTTTATTGGAAAACACATATAAAAAGACTTTTTGATTTATGCATGTCACAAGCTAGGACATTCGTACAGTCTGGAGTCATCTCATTCAATCCTTAAGGCCAATTGCGACAACTCTAGGTCGTCGCAGGCCATGATATAGGGCGCCTACGATGACCTCCATGTGCGGGTACCCTTGCAAACTCAACCCAAAAATCCATTTCTAACCAATGAAAAGAAAAAAATGATCCATGAAAAGTTGAAGGAGATGAAAATTACCTGTTTTGTAGAGACCGTTCACCAAATGATCAATTGTTCCTTTCGTAATCCGCAATGGAATTTTGAGGTAAAAGGGGGGTTTTGGAACAAAGTTTGGGTGGAGTAACAATGGGATGGTAAAATGAAGTTTTTACCCAATTTTATTAACTTTTTACTTTTCCATTTCATATTTTATATTATTTTAATATATTTCACCTAAACCATAAAGTTCTAACAACATTGCAAGTGTTTGGTTTTATGCAGGTGAAAAACCTAGGAGTGAAATATTGAACAAGGATACACTTTTTGGTTTACTTTTATACATTTGTCGCATGTACAGATCCTTTTAGAGTTCTTCAGGAAAAATTTTGAGCTTAGTTTTTGTTCTTTCTCGTGCTCGTAAATCAATGAGAATGCAGCCGAGTATACTTTTATCACTTTTTTGAACCTGTAAAGGTTATACGAAAAAGGAACCCCCTAAATTTCCCTTTAATCTCTTTTCAGACTCTCCAAACATGAAAATATTGTCGAGCGACCTTGGTATTTTCATGCTCATAAAAGTGTTTGAAGAAAACATTCGATGAGCGGTAGGTTATCTCTTTTTCGGTCTCGTCATATTAACTTACAAAAAAGGGACTTGTGGAGTCCTCTTTAAAAAAAAATTAGACTCTCTAAACATGAAAAACCCCCGAGTTTTCTCTCTTTGAACTCGTTAAACAAACATTGAAAGACCCATATGGGACCAAACCACTCCTTCTTAGGGTTCGTTAAACATACTCTGAGGGACTCATCTGAAGGATGAGCTTACATCAACAAGAATATGTTATCCTCCTCAAGCCTGCATAAAAATAAAGAGGTACTCGCCAGAAATGGTGGGGGGAATTTGGGAAAGAAATGTGTCTCTGTATATATGTTAGTGGTAGTAATAGTCGCTCTTGAACATGACACCCCCCTTCATCATTGAAACTGGGTTGGGAAATCCATGTGTCTCTCATTTGACAATCTGCATGTCCATATGTTGGGTCCTCCTTGAGTCAATGCTACCAATACCATTGTCATGTCATTCATATGTTCAAGAGAAGTCTAACCTTAATAAGCCTCTTATTGAGTCAGACATCTGCAGTTATAAATTTTCTACCATGTCAGCCTTCCCTGTGTCAGTTTCAAATCACTTCATACCCTGATCTACCTCAAATATGTTACTTATTTTGTTTCATTGATAGGGGATAAATCGAATCCCTCATGTGATGAGTCTTTTCATGTCGACTTCAACTTGTTATCTAGGAACAAGACTTAGAAATCATTTAGTACCTTAGAGCTTGTACGCCTCAATGGCAGGTTTCTTTGCTTTCAACAGTGGGTTCACATCATTGACCCCTGATTGGGAGATTCCATAGAGTGTTCAACTTCAACTCATGTATCCACATTCATTGGATTGTATTGGGGTACCTTGGGAGTCATTGACATCAATGGTAATTTCCCTCGCACTTGTTAGTGATTTTCATCATTGACCGGTAATCAAGTGGTTTCTACCATGTTTGACTTCAACACTTGTAATCACATGGTTAGATTCGTACTTAGGGATGATGGAATTGAAGACCCTGGATCACCCCATTCTAGTCTAGGTTTCTATGGAGTATTCATGATTTGTATTGACACATAGATCCACTTTGTATGTCTCGTGGCTCTGTCCGAATTTGAATTCTTTAGAGCATAGATCCACAGTGTATTCTGGGTGGATATGTCGATTCACCTTGACATGGATCCACAGTGTATATTTAGTGGCCATGACTCATTTAACATTTTGTAATATGAGTATGGTAATTCCTACCTCGGACAATGGTATATTATTATGTTGATGCTTGACTATTTGCAGTTTCCCGACTGATGCACTCTTTGATTCTGACACACACATTCTACAAAGTATTTCAGATGTCATGATCTCCAGCCTCAAAATTTGGGGGTCATTATGTTACACATTATTCTGGTCATCTTGATGATCCATTGACAAACATGTGTTCATGTTCCCAAAAGAGCCTATCTTCATGAGAAAGGTGACTGACTTCTTCTTATCAAAAACCCTATTAAGGAAGGTCGTCACAAGTTGCTCCATATGCAGGGTGCGATGATGCCTGATCGTTGCCCTCTACTATACAACTAGCATGCGACGTCTCCATAGGTTTCTCTACAACTAGGGTGCAATGATGTTAAGAGGCTAAGAAAAGGTCGAACTTCATGAAAGTTTTAGAAGGGGATCTTCTAGAAGATGAGGTGGCATATGTATGGTTAGGATCCTACTCGCTTCTATGATTTAGTGGGATCATCCTAATCTCTTCAACCATCTCTCTTTCCCCTATATAAAGAATGATTTCCCATAGAAAAGGATAAGGTTAATGAAGGTTTATTCAAGAAAGATTAATATTGAATAGGCTAAGAATTGGATGAGGAATTCTACTTCAGATCATACTTGAGAGATTCATTTCAGGTTATCAAGTCATTGTGGATATTCTTCATTCAAGGATTGGAGAAAGTGTGTGTGTTGGAGAAAAGGGTCATCGGAAGGGGACCTTGCAACATCAAGGCTTTGGTTTTAATCTCCACTTTCATTTTAATATGATACAGTGATATGTTTCTTTCCCATAAAACTTTCTTTGTTTTATTGTATGATTCCTTGATCGCATGCATAATTTCTCGCTGAGTATATTATATTTCTTTCTCTTTGGTTGGCTTGTGTTCCCTTGCAGATCCAATATCATAGGAGCATTGGAGTGGAGCTAGGATGAAAACAGCAAGAGGAAGCGATATTTAAACGGTATGTTGCTCACCTCTTGTTAGATAGTAAACTCAATGGTTAGACCTTAGGGAAAGCGTCATGTTTAGTTTTGTTTTGTTCTAGATCTAGGGAGATCTATTTATGTCCACATTTACCAATAATTCTCATAACATATGGGGACTCCGTAGTCGTTGAGAGGTGCTCTAAGCACAAGGAACACAACCCAAGTTGAAAACATTTAATACGACAAGAAACCACATTTCCCAATGCAATATTTTATTTCTTCAATGCAAGAATAATCATATTAGTGCCTTTAAAATTGGGTGATGGAGTCTTTAACGCACAAGCTAGATCAACAACAACCCTAGGGGTGTAAACCCTCTTACTCCCTAGGGTATTCCAACCAAACTTAGCATAAATCTAGGAGGGTATACACACTTGTATTCCTCCTAGAAACCCTTGCAAAAAACAAGGACTTAAAACCTTTAACAAAGAGATGAAGCAATGATGGAGGGTGTATCTAGAATACTCCTCCCTAGGTTTTCCACCAACAATAACCAAAGTGAGAAAGAAAATAATAGCATATGCATATTTTTCCTTACCTAATCTAAGAAATGAGAGAAAAAACTCTAGTTACCATGCAACATTCATCCAAGATTCAAGAGAGCAAGCCTGTAGGGGGTTGTGCATCATTCCTCCTCATCCTTTCACCAAAAGACATTGCACAAGAGAGAAACACCAAAATCACCAAGGGTAGCGAAAATTTCAGCCCAATACTTCTCACAATGGGTGAGATATGTTATGAAATGAGATATTATGATCTCTATTTATACAAAATGTCTCCAAAATAGTTTTTCCACATAATATTAGGGTAAACCAAAAGACTAGGTGTCAACAACCCTAATTTTTCCCCTTTTACAAAATAATATTAAACAATTCACTTAAAATTTACTTTTACACNATTTAGCTGAGCTATATTCATTGCTCAGAGACATTTTCCTAGACCAGAGTGATGAGATTGGATTCTAGGAGTCCAATATTCCACTGTACATGGTTCCCCCGATTCACCATTTCCTTGAATTCGCCCTCAAGTGCCAGGCACATTACCTTCTCGACTAGAGAACTATCGTGTCATCCTTTGGAGAGACCATGTTCACTATCACATCTAAAGCCATTGACCAGATGCTGCAAATAATCAGACCTGAAGCCTTCTCTCCTTTAACTCTTGAGGCCCTAATCGACATGTATCATAAGTTGTCATTTCTGTAGAGAGCACAAATCTTTGAACTATTCCTCCTTGAGAACTCCCCAATACCCAAAACCAATCCCCCCTATCGATCATTGATTTTCTCAGTAAAAGGAAATCAAGTCATTTATTCCCTCTACATCCTACTTGGATACTACTTAGAAGAATGGGTAGATGAGCCAATCTTGGGTTACCTATCTATATTTTCCACCGAGGGAAGCCCCACAGTTCAGTTCGACTACAACATTTTCTTGGTTGACAATATTCACAATCAGTTGTTCAAGTTTCCCATAGAAGGCATGTTCTGGTACTCCTCAGTGTTGGCGTACATGTTTGTGTTCTATAAAGGAGATAAGTTCCTTTTCCCCATGCAAAAGTTGGACCAGGATGGAAATCCATAGCCTATCACCTCTTGGACTTCATTACTGAGAAGGAAATCAACAGAGTTCAGTTTCAAGCAATTCATAGAGCAATTTTACTACCCAATGGTAATTATGCTCAGTGGTAGGCAAGATCAGAGGATAAATGAAGAGATCAAAAGAATTCTACACCTCTCGGACCTCGCCAAGATGGGAGACTAGTATCTGCATCATAATCACATGAAGATCAGAATATATGGATATGAGTTAGCTCCCTATAAGCTGCCCAAATACTTTCCTATTAGAATATTCACCTTGGAGTACATTAGGAAAATTATCAATTCAGATGATATACATTTTGTATCTTTGAAGAAGAAACAACAGATGAGAATTAAAGGGAAAATAGAATCCTTTATTTGTAACAGTCGAGCTGACGGGGAAGAGGCAAAAAAACTACTCAAGGAAATCAAATTTGACATCAGTTTTCCTTGAAAATATGATCCATGTGGGCTTAGTGCAGAAATGAGATCGAGGAATAAAAGTTCCCCATACGCTCATGTGCCCAAACCAGAGATCGAGAAGTTCATGAACCAATCAGAGTGGGAGATGAACACTCTGGAAGAAGCAGAACGGCAATATCCTCCAACCATTATTTCACAAACCACTACCCCACGGGTACCAAAGGAGAAAAGACCCATAAAGGATATCTCCCCTTCAATCACCGAAGTCTCAGCTAAGGATTTCCAAGTATACAAGAAAAGGCCAAAAACCAGTCATACAACTAACAAGTCTGGTGAAGAAGAGACCTAGTCGACTACAGTTATGCAAGGAGATCATTCACCTCCTGTCTCATGGGGCTAGTAGATCATGTCTACTTCATCATCCAAGAAGAAGACTGACACCTCACTGATCAACCAACCAACTCAAGGGGCTGCGAAGTTGAGTATTTTTGAGAAATACAATATGATTAAGAAGAAAAAATGAGAGGTTGGCCAGTAGCACTTATGCTCAATTCTGGAAACAAACATCAACATTACAACATAGGATCCTCTGTGGTTTCGACACAGACAAGGGGAGAATGTACATGGAATTTATGTAGGTACAAGTACCTCATCCAAAGGAAATCACTGACTACAAAAGATCAACACTTGAATTTGATGCTAAGGCTGTACATCCAGTTGATCAGATGGATTTGCATATGCAGACTGGAGAAATGGTTTTCTCAACATTGGCCAATGCTTCCACTACTGCTGCAAAATTACAGGTTTCTCTTAACAATGTTCAGACTCAATTAAAACTGGAGAAGGTGTCATCTTTTGCAAAGGATAACAGGATTAAGTCTTTAGAAGAATTGGTGCTCAAAATTGGGTATGACCCCTCAATTGTGAAAGTAGTTGAGGATATGCTCAAGAAAAAGAATGCTGACATAGAATCTGTGAGGAAGCCACTAAAACTACCGGATACAAAAGACTCAGAGGCCAAAGCGATGGCTGAGACAGAAAGTGAGAAGGAGGATATGCTAAAGCTGATCATGGAACAGAATGAAAAAATAAAATAGATGGAAGAAGAGCTAGAAAGTTTAGTAAAGGAAAAGGAACATGCAACACCTATGGAAGTCATCCCACTGAGTGCAGTTCCCCTTCACGGGAGTTAGCACAGCAACAGCATCAACAACCACCACATAAGAAATTCCATCAATTGCTCTAGTGACAGTTCTAGAGACACCTGAATCTCTAGCAAAGTCAATGAAGGAAATGACTTTACAAGGAGAAGAAATCAAAAAATTTCAACAAGAGATTGACCAACTCCAAAAGCTTAAATATTATTTCTAAACCAGCTACAACACTGCAAAACACACATCATAAAAACTAAGGCTGGAGATACAACATCTGCAAAATAAAACAATTGTGGGAAAAACATTAGCAGAAGCCAAAGAGAACAATTGGATGGATATCTCCAAATCCATAAATGAAATCTATCCTATGGTGTAAATCATGTTCGAACAACATGAACTAGTATCGAGGAGTAGGCAGTCTATCGATAGGATAAAGAGAGAGCCGATAGAAATGCCCATAGAGGCAAATGAAATCATCAAGTTTCTCAATTCAAAAACTAAAGAAGAGATGGAAAACCTGAAGATTGAGGATAGGACGGAGACTATCCTCGAGGTCAAGAGAGTTCTGACCAAAAGAGTATTGATGTTGCAACTGGAGAAGAAAGGTCTTCCTGGTTTACTGGTTCTAAATGACAAGTTGATGACACTTTCCAACTACAAGCAAAAGATTTCCATGGTGGAAAAGG
This sequence comes from Picea sitchensis, assembly GCA_010110895.2. NCBI lineage: Eukaryota > Viridiplantae > Streptophyta > Pinopsida > Pinales > Pinaceae > Picea > Picea sitchensis. Next base: position 34,315 of record SNQJ01S0043282.1, read on the forward strand.
ACAACTCCAAATTTTCAGGGATACAGGGAATCATAACAGGCAAGGAATTCCTAGAAACTCTACAGTTGGATCTCAATATCCAACATGAAATCAAGTACATTTTTATCACCAAGCCGACTTTTTCCAAATATATCGAGATGGATGAAATCTATCACAGGCTACTAAAAGTCACCATCCCTAATCAGCAAAGATGGGAAGAGTTGTGATAATTGATCGAGTAAAAGATGAGGTGGATGTATAAGTCATCATTTAGAATAGTCAAAGTCAATTTGATGACTCGCCAACAACTTCCCCAAAATCAGCACAAAGAATCTGACAGATCATTAGCAGTTCCTACATTTATGTATTTTGATATCTATTTAGTTAGATTTGTATTCTACCACGTCTTGATCATTAATGACAGGACAGATTGTAATCTTTTTCCATATATAATTCAAACTTCGAAGTAATGAGGGTTGATATTTACGCCCAATCAAGTTGTGATCACTGTAATCTTTCTCAAGAGATTTTACCAGTAATAAAATGACATTTCACAGGATTCATGCGTGTTAACTGTTGGTGATGTTTTCTCCTCTTCGTTGAATGTTTTTTTCTATCTTCGTAATCATTTATGTTTTCTATATCTGATCATTGAAAAGAAGTTGAAGTTGCAGAATTTATCTTTGTGTACTCTATTTTTGGCTTTTAAAAATCTAAATGTTTAACTTCTAACGTTATGATAAAGAAATTCTTAAATGCTTCTTTGTTATAATTGATTTTCTCATCTTTTCTACTACCCATCATTTTATTCTAAAATATATAATAGTTGCATTACCCTTCCCTGTGAAAATACCTTGTAAAATATTGTTGGTGATCTCTAAATTTATAAAACAGACCCCATATCCCAATGCATGAGTAAGCAATATTTCAGCCATTTTTATAAAACAAACAACATAGTCTATTTATTTAACTAGCCTAAGATCTAAAACCTGAAACAAAGTTAAATATTACAGAGAGATACCTCTCTGAAATTGGAAGGGCTAGATCTCGGTTTCGAAGTGGTTGGATAAATTTACCTCTGGTAAATTTCTTCTTCATCATGACAACCTCTGGGAGTTTATAAAGTGATAACAGAGGCAGCTCGGCTTCACGATCTCGATCTACAACAAGAGCGAGTCTTCAAAAAGTCTCTGATACCATTTCGACAATGCAAGTATTCCAACAGAGGACGAACACCTTCAGTAACCACTCATTAAACCATATCAAAGATCAATACATCGATGTTTTCACATCGTAAAACCCCTACAGGGAAACATCCACGGCCCCAGCCAACGTGACCACTTGGAGAAGTTTATTAATGCAAAGAAAAAGATTACAGAGAGATTTTACAAGAGAGTTTCTCACAATCAATCATCAGAAAATGACCCTCCATGCTCCTTAAATAGAGATCATGGACCAATTGGGTGTTAAGCCATGGACCAATGGTCATTAAGATCTAGGAGAGTATGAACCATCAGATCACTATATGTCGGGAACATATCGTGACCGTCAGATTTCCTAACTACAAATGCATACTAATGCATACTAAAGAAACACACTTTTACCTAACGAAACATTAGACCCAGTAGATCTTAACTAACTCCTAAGTGTCTAAATGTCCTAACATCTGTTATAGCAATCTGTAGCCTAGGTCTGACCTCAACATAGATTTATTTTTATCAAAGATTTCTTGTGTTTTCTTTATTAGGGTTTGTAGACAAGTTTGTGAGTCTATTCTGATCTGCTTGTTTGGTATTGTCAGTGACTCCTTGCGATCTGTGATGGGCCTGAAGTCATTTCTTGGTATTCACTTGTCGTCATTTTTCCCTTTTTTTCTTTAGAATAAGAGAAAAGAATTCATTTTCAAATTTCTTTGTTTTGAAGAATAAAACAATAATAAAAAAAATCATTTCTTTGTTTGGTAAAAGTAGTTCAGGTTAGTTGTTTTATTTACTAAGGAAAAAGAATTTTTTCTTAAGTTCTTTATTTGAATTCTTAGGAAATTAAGTAGCTCATAGTCGAGCGAAATATTTTTTTAAGTTTTTTCTTTTCAAATATCTAAGAAAAGTAGTGACGAAAAAGTTTGGTTAAAGAGTTTAAATTGGAAAATATTTATTTGTGAAGAAGAAGTAGTTTGCTTTCAGTTTCATGTTACGCTCTTCTCTTTCGTCTCTTAAATAACATCACTAGTTTCACTTCCATTCCCTTTGACTTAAGACAACCACTAAAATTAACACTTAATTAAAAGTTATTAGACCTTTTTTTTGTAGGGTCCATCAATTTAGTCTAGGCTAGAGCCTTGATTTAGGATTGGAGAGGAAACTCTTCAAGGCTATAAAAAGAAACATAAGAGTTTGTGCTAGGGAGTGCTTGAAATTCTAGTAACCATGAAAGTTATCCAGGACCCCCCTCTAACACAGGGGCTAAACATAAGGTCATGTGCGTAAAGGTAGTGGAGATAACCACTCCAAAGCTAGACCAAGCATAGTGGGGAATGCATATAGAGGGCTTATCTTGGGATTTCGTTGATCGCATTTGCCACAGATCTTCGTGGGTATTGAATCCGTTCAAGGTCCTAATTCATCTTCCAGAACACTTTTTTTCGATACCCTTGATAGGTTTCGGGCTTGATACGCTGCTCATTGCGGTCCACCCAACTGTTGATTGTACCCGCCTGGTGACTATTCGCGCGCTGGCCACCTAGTTGCCTTTATCTTAGTGACTTACATAGGTGACTACGGGGGTATATTGTGGTACCTAGGGTAGAAATCAGGCCACACTTTGTAGAGTATACCCAGAGGGTGCTTCTGTATTTGAGTTGCACTTGCACCGGTAAGTTGATCTAGTGTTTGCTGGTGTAACTGTTCTTCCAGCTAGCTAGTGATATGCTTGTCCTATATCATAGAAGATTTTTCTAGTGTGTGTTGGTCTTTAACATTAATAGAAATCCCTAGTGTGTGTTTGATCTTCTCAAACCATGGAGGATCAGGCGCTTCATTGGTCTCAAATTCATCTTGGCCTATTGTTGGTTAATCTGGAGCCACCCCGACCACCACTAAGGCAAAGACTAAACCAGCAAGGGTATTTTGAGGTGACTGAACCACAGGAAACTAAGCCCGACCCATATCCAAGAGGAGAAAATTTGATTCTGGAGGAACCAACCATTTCCGACCTCGGAGTAGAAGCTCCTGGTCCGTATAACCCTTTGAGCACTAATCTATCGGCTCCCATCATCGTATAGGTTAAACCATATGTGAATCAGGTAGTGTCATAAGCAACGATGGAGACAAATGTTGCTACTTCTTCAAGGAATCCTCATATTCCCTCCACGGTCGTCACTACAGGGGGTTTTCCGCCTCCTAACCAACCGTCATCAGTCCGGACCACCATGGTCTCTACCGCCTCTACCTCGGGCAATGGTCTGTTTCCTTCTATGGTGGTGATCACTACTCCTTTCACCTAGAGTGCGACAGGCCCTCCATTCTCATACGGGATGCCTAACTTTGATACGAACTTTGTCCTTTCCTACTCCACTCTACAAATTTTAGTTCTAGGGGTAGGGAGCTCGAACACTCCTCTGCAAGGATCCATGGGGGGCACTTCAACTCCCTATAACACTTTCCCTTACGAAGATGTTCATGTACCTCCTTCATCCCCTTCGCTTGGCAGTGCTCACCAGCACTCCATCGGGTTGAACGTAAACTATAGTTTGTTTGGAGTAGGTAGTCAAGGACTTCCTTCTTATAGCATGTCGGTAGGTTTGACACCATTCTCTTTGTTCGATGCATTTGGTAACAACGCATTCTCGACAGTTGTCATCTCGGCCAGGGGAAACCCTGGTTATGGACAACAAAATCCTATGCAGGGTACTATTCCTGCACAGGGGGTAAACTCAGGAATTCCTTCCTCACAAGGAATATACAATCCGTGGTAGGAATCAATTCCCTCATCAGGGATGTTGACCGAGGGCAACCCCTTCGATATCCAATGGAACCCCGAGCCAGCCTCAGGACCTATGCCCATCGGATCGACCGGGGGAAACCCTTCCCAAAATCCTTGGAATGTGACGCAAGCCCAACCTTTTACGTCCTATTACGGAAGTCACTCGATGAAATATCAACAAGAAAAGAATCCATACGTTGTTCATGGCCATGGTTATTACCAAAACCCTGGATAGAAACCTAACTTTTCCTGGAAACCTGGTGCTAGCCAAACTCTAAGCTCATTTTTCCCTGGTTATAATCAACAACCCAAATTATCATTTCTGGCAACTCCGCACTTGCTAGAATTGACAACGTTATTAAATGACCCCATCTGTCATGATCCGCGTTGGCCTCCCATTCCAACCAAGTTTCCTTTGAACATTCCAAAGTTCGAAGCTAAGCCTAATGAAGATCGAGACGATCATGTGACGACCTTCCATTTATGGTGCTTGTCCAACTCTTTGAGAGACGACTCCTTTCATTTGTGTGTGTTTCAATGCACTCTCATAGGGAGTGATGTAAAATGGTACATCAAGATTGACCGCTCAAGATACTCTACCTTTGGCGAATTGGAAATGGTTTTCTTAAACAATTTTCAATTACCTGTGACATATGATGTTGGCACCGAGTTGGTGGCCAAATTTGAGAAGAGAAAGGTGGACCATATCTCAGATCACATCCAAGAATGGAGACGCCAAAAGATTTTGATAAAAGTATCAATCCCACTAGCATTCCTGCTTGAGTGGTTCCTTCAGTCTTTGATACCATATTTATCTAAAGACATCGCAACATCGGGGGTCCTTTAAGAAGAAGAAGTGATAATGAGATCTAAACAGCTAGAGCTGACTTACTCTCAGTCTCGTTTACTTTACAAAGTTTTTCCAGATGCACCGCGGTTGATACTTGACAAAACCAGATAGAGATCTGGACCACATGTTGATGGTATTGTTGGTTCAGGGCAAATGAACCCCACTGATCAATTGTTAAATCAATTATAGTAATTGTCAATATAGGAGATAGCGTCCAACCAGACCACTGGTTCATCTTCTCCTGCTACTCAAATGTCAGATGTACATAGTGTGCAATTGACAAACTCGAAGGCCACCAGTAGTCTGACGGAAAGGAGAAATAGTGAAAGAAGGGTAAGGGGGATAAGAAAACTACCAATAATGTTGGCAGGGGAAACACAGAAAAGAAGAATTTGAAGTATCCATGTAATCTTTCCACAGAAGACCATCATAATCACCAGTTCCCTCGGCTTGAGGAGGCCCAGAATTTATTGGCACATCAGCCTCTTCAAATGTGGAAGGGGGTAGTCAAGTACCCCCTCCGTCTTCGAGTAATCCTTTGTCTACGAATGTGTACATGATGAAAGGTAGCATTGACATAGCAACTAGGACACATGACTACGGAATGCCAAACACCTGTGAGAAGGGTAAAGAATCGGAAAACCCATCTTTTCCTCTCCAGATTGAGAAGACTTTGGGAGAAACAATGGCACGCATCCCAAAAGTTGGGTTCAATAAAGCTTCCCACAACCCAAATGCAAGGGCCACCCAAACTACTCTGTGGTCGAGGATTTGTCTAAAACCCCTTGTGCAATGTATGCTTTGGAAGTCCTCCAGAGCTACCCTTCCCAGAGAAAGGCTCTGTTAGCTGCCTTAGGATCTGCTGAGAATTGTAATTCGGGAACGATCATGCTTGATATGACCGAATTAAAACCTTTTCTCCCTTACCACATGGAGTTTCAAATAGTAGTGGCTTACACCATGAAAACTTTTACTAGAAACATTTTCCACACAGTGGTTGATGAGGGTGCCTCGACATGCGTGATCTCTTTGGCGTGCTAGAATCCCATTGGACAACCCGTTTTGTCTCTGTCACCTACTCTTCTTACCGCTTTCGATGGTCGTTTGTTCCGACCACATGGAATCATCCCCTCTTTCTCCATGCAGTTAGGGGGGAAGACCGTGTGCATCAAAGTTGAAGTGGTCAATGTGTCTCTCGACTACAATCTCTTGTTAGGAAGGAGTTGGACCTATGTTATGCAAGAAATGGTCACGATAGTTTTCCGAGTCTGGTTGCTTCCACACGAGGGATGGATCGTGTATATTGATCAGTTATCCTTCTCCCATCCTGACCCTTCATCGGCGGTATCCACGGTCCCAATGATTGACAATCCTCAGCCCATCATCATCAACATAGGGGTTGGTTTGTGCCCACCTTTTATGGGTACTTTCGATTACCCGCCTCTGACCGACAATGTCCAGTACATATCGTTTGTCCTCGACCAGCCTAGGGCTGAAATATTTCAAATCTCATTGTTTCACATGTATTACTTTAACGATCCATGTACTCTTCCTTTCCCATCATCCATGATGGAAGGGACAGGGCACCATTGCATGGCCATGCCTTTGTCCACGGTGGAAGTTTCATACTCTATAGTCCAACAAGCTTCTGTCAACCCCGATCTGACTCCCGCACAGGAGTTAGATATGTTTCTCGAGCCTATTTGGGCTCAAGGTTCCCTCGCTAATACTGATTCTTTAGACTAAGTATTGCCCTCAGACGAGGTGAATATTGAGGCAATGACAAGTCTGGACAAACCCTGGGATGATCTCCATCACATATCTTATTTTCTTCCAGAGTTAAGAAGAATTGAAGCAGGAGAATTCACTCTGATTATGACTCGAGATAGGGCTTGTCCTATCAATCCTTTGGCTATGTACATTGTTTACGCTGAAGGAAATATGGCAACCATCGCTAAAATCATACCTATTGATGTCTCCAGAAATATGGTATCTCTCTTTTTGTTTAACAAAATAATAGGAAGGTTCGACGTCCTGAGAGAGATTGTCGCTGACCATGGCAATCACTTTCAGAATAAAATGATGTTCGAGTTAACGTCAAATCTTGGGTTGAGGAAAGATCATTCGTCACCCTACTACCCATAAGAAAATGGTCAGGTGGAAGTTGTGAATAAGTCCCTTAAGACTATTCTACAGCGAACGATCAATTCAGCCAAGTCAAATTCGCATTTGATGTTGTACTCGGCATTATGGGCCTACCGAACGTCTATTAAGATTGCAACCGGTTTCTCACCTTTTCAACTCATTTACGGGCTGGAAGCAGTCTTCCCTATAGAGTGCCAGATCCCGTCTCTAAATTTGGAAGTACATTTATTGCTAGACACTTCACCGCTTGAAGAGCGTTTATTATATCTTGAGCAGTGTTGGGATGCAGCCTTGGCTAACGAGGCTCACAAACAAAAATTCAAGTGTCAGTATGATCGATCCGTTCGTCCTCAGATTTTCTCTAAAGGTGACCTTGTCCTAGTCTATGACCAAGACAAGGATCCCCTAGGGGCAAGAAATTTCAAACCGATGTGGTCCGAACCTTTCATCATGAAGGAGGTTCTAAAGAAGGGCACTTATCATCTGGTGGACATTAAGGGAAATGCTTTGGCGGAGCCTAGAAATGGGCTCTACCTCAAGAAGTATTACTCATAAGTGGATCGCCTTGGGTGACTTCTTGTACATATGTATATCTCTTATACATTTTCTTTTTATTTTTGTCTTTTGGTTGTATGGACGTGTTGTTTTTTGATGTCATCTTTTTCACTGTGGAATATTTCAAGTGAATCGGAGGTGTTCGTTGGGTTTACGGACGGTGCTAGTCGGCACACTCGGAGGCTTGATTCCGTATCTTGGTGATTTTCACACCTCAGGACCAGTTGGTATCTTCAGGAGGTATCTATTTAGGTAACGCCACAAACAATGTCATTGAATACAACATAGTCTTATAGTTTATTCGTGACGCTTTGTCGCATGGTATCTCTCACCTCTGGGTCTACTTAGATGCTCAGTTGGTTGTGTCCCAGTTAAATGGGGTTTACCATGTTTATGATCCTACTCTACATCGACGGTTCCTTAGGGTACATCTCTTGGAATGAATCTTTGATTACATTATGTATATCCATGTTCCTAGGATATTGAATCAAATCACAAATACTCTAGCTAATCATGTATTAGATTGGAATATTGCACACATGTAAGAAAAATCACACACACACACACATGTAAATACATTTGTAAAATAGATGTAATCCATAAGATGTAAGATGTAAATACACATATATATATTGAAAATATCAGAGTATATGGGTGGGCGTAAGTGCGTCAAAAATATGTCCAGTAAGAGTCACGGGGCTTATGCCCTAAAAAATATATAAAAGGTGCCCTCATCACGTGAGTAGTCTAGCCTATCTAAGGGTGGTGCCTGTTGGCCCTGCCATAATGAACAATGACATTTTCCAAATGTCGGAAGAACTAGACCCAGGTCCGTGGTACCCCAACTACGTGAGATTGCATCGCTAGCGGTAGATCCTCGATTTTTTCCATAGGGACTCTCTGAGTGAGTGCGGTGAGGTTCCGCTCCACTCGTCTCAATACTCTCTCAACCTCTCCCGATGGAGGCCCCCCTGGTGTTGTTGTTGGTTCGACAGTTGTGGTTGGTCCTGCCTCTAGTCGAGGATGCCACCTAGTACTCAAGAAGTCTATTGGATTCTCTGGTCCCACATATGTACATAACAGATACATAGTTGTCAGATACTCTATTACACATAAAAAGAAATAAAAATTAAATAATTTTGAAAAAAAAACATACCTATCTCTCCTCATTCTACTCCGGGAGGTACAGGCATATCAGGATCCCTGGAGAATTCGATCCCACCATAGGGGTAATCCTCTATAGCCGGAATCTTTCGAGACCACCAGTTAAAAAATTTATCATCGAAGGCCTCAATAGTCCTCCCTCCCACCTGTCGTGGCAACAGTGTCGCCCATATGCATAATGTTCGGAGAGAGGCCATGTGCCCTTGTATTGTCTCTCGAGGACTAAGACTGGGTACCCTCTCGAAGAAAAAGGAACATAAAATAGTCTCGAACCCGAAGTTTCAGTGTTCCGGTATCTAACACTCTGTTAGCTCTCTCTTCATGCAATCCAGCATGGTTGTACTCCAGTCAAAGATTTGTGCATTTAAACACTGCACTGCACAATGCATGTGCGCCCGGGAGGCCTGATGTAAATTCGTGGATCCAGTGATCTGTCCAATGAGTAGAACTATCAATTTAAGTGATAGGTTGTTGATCTTGTGTATAGGCTCCTGAGAACCTACTTTCTTAGTACCAGCCTTGCAATGGAGTCCAATCAACTCCTCAATGTTGTGAGGCCCGGGGGGGAAAGTACACAAGTTGACTGGATCACCTCTCCTTGAGAGACCAATCAGGAAGTAAATCTCTTCAGTTGTTGGATTCAATGACTGCCCCTCGAGCATAAATGCCTTAGCATGAAGATGTGTGGGTTGTGCCCTCATGAACGGACACTGGAAGAATTTTAACAACCCACATTATGATAAAACAGTGATAGCAGCAGGGTCTTCTGAGACCAAAAAATCAATGTCCTCATGCTCCCTCTCTCTCCAATGAACATACATCCTGCAAAATGAAAAATTCATGGGGAGTTAACTCTTTCTTTTTATTTTTTCCACTTATTGGAGGGTGTACACGGGTTGTCTTGGCGACAGTCACATGTGTACACGGGAAAATTATCTTATGCCTGCATGCACACATTGGATGTGCTTGGAAAACCTACATACACATAGGGCCGACCTATTTAAAGGTTAGCACCCCCCCCAAAAAAAAAACAAATGCAAAAAAGAAGAATCGAAATGCAGGAGGGGCTAGTATGTACTTACTTGGTCCAAGCGGAAGTTCGTTTCGTCCACTGAAGCTCCCAGAATCAACTCTTTTGGAAAATGGGTGTTTTTGACCTTTTTGTCAATTCTAAATTTACAATGGTGATAATGAGCTGCCAGCTTCTATTTATAGACTTTTTGGCCCCTTTTTGTTATTTTTTGGACCCTTTTGTCATTTTTTCTAGCTTGAAAATCGTTTAATATGGTTCTTGAGTTTCTTGGGGGATGGTATTCTACGTGTTACTTTGGGTATTGGGAAACGTTTTGAGAGTTGGGTCATTTTTAAAGGTCTTTTGTAAAAAGTCATTTTTTCAACTTTTTGCGAATAAGTCAGGCTTCCACCTCCACTTTCTGCATCTCGTTGTATTTTTCGCTTTGCCATAGGATTGATCCCACCGAATTGTGACACAGAACCCTCACTCCTACTCTGGAAGTGTCATAATTTAGTGGTAGATCCTACCTTCAAATGGATTCCCTAGGTAGATCCTGGTTTCATTTTTGGTGTCCATGTCGTCGCTAATGATTATAGGATCGAGAGTCCGTTTCAGTTTTTCCTTATTATGAGTTTGAGCCTCACTTGCATGATTCATTATCTCTTTTGACCTCACCCTCGGGACTCCCAAAACAATGGGTCTTCTTTTAAGCCCTTTTTAGACCCTCTAAACATGAAAATATTGTCGAGCAATCTTGTTGCCCTTCACGCTCACCAAACTAAAATTCGAAGGCACGTCTGTCTGGCCATAGTTTACCCCTTTCTCGGTCCGGATGGTCAAATTTACGAACAAAGGTATACTCTAGGAGCCTTGGTTCTCTAGAAGAGTATTCTTAGGAATAAATTTAACCCTTTTTTGGGCTTGAGAGACTAAATTTACGAAAACGGAACCCCCACGAGTCCATAGTTAAGCTCTTTTCAGACTCCATAAAATTGAAAAGATTGTCGAGTGACCTTGTTTCTTCACACTTGTTAAATTGGTCAAAGAAGAACATCCTTTACGGAGTCCATAGTTAAGCTCTTTTCAGACTCCTTAAATATGAAAAGATCACCGAGTGATCTTGTCTTTGTCACACTCGTTAAAATGATTTTGAATAGCCGTATGTTCGATGCTAGTTTACCCCTTTTTTGAACCGACTAGACTACCTTCGAAAAAGGTACCCCAGTGGAGTCCCCTTTTACGCTTTTTCAGACTCTCTAAATATGAAAAATTGTCAATCTTACCTTCTCTGGGCTCGTTAAAATTACATCAAAGGATGTTATCATTGTGTCTTATTAATAGCATTTGAATTCCTTCATATTTGGCCTAATGTTGGCTCCATGTTTCTCTCAACTAAACCATCTGAAGCATGCCTTATATGCAAGCCTTGTAGCACTTTGCCTCTTCGTCTTGACACCTTGACCCATGGAGGATTTTTCCCGAGTGTCCTTTTCTTAAATATGTCCCCTTGCTCTGAGCATCGGTGTGTTCCTTATACTTCGAACTAGTATGTCTGCGACCCTCATTCCTCCGTTGTAATGTAGCATTCTTTTATTTTTTTTCAAGCTTTCCAAAATTATTGAAAAAGACAAAAAAATCAAATATACCCCAAAAAGAGGAAGGGAAAAGTATTTTATTTTTTTGACAGCACAATGAGTCGCCCTTGGAAAAATCACATCCTTTTGTTTGTTCATCAAGCTCTAGGATTCAATATGACCTTAGGAAGTTGTTCTCACTACATAGAGTTGTGTCCTCCTCTGTTTGGTTATCCTTCCAAACATATGGAGAGTTTGTGTTGCCTCCTTCATCGTGAACTTATGTCAATGCCATGTTGCCTGAGTCTCATCTTTTGTCATCCTTTTGTACAAGGGAAGTTTTACTAAACTTGAGTCAGCCCTTCTGCAGTTTGTCTCTTGTCCTCATGCTCGGCCACCCTGAAAGTCCAATCAAGTCCTTGCTCAAAATAAATGAAGTTCTATGTCTGATCACTGATATCCTCTTGTCTATTCCCGGCGAGTCGTCGAAGACCTCTAGGTAGTGAAGTCGTACACTGATATTACACTCCTACTCGAGTTTTGAATATTTTGAAGTTGTTTCTCGAGCTCTGAAGACCTCATCTCCATCCATCAGGCATCATTAGCTTCTTGAAGATGGATACTATACATGTATATCGTTTTATTTTGAGATGTAGATCCGTTGTGTACTTCTCGTGGCTACACTTTATATAGTTATATGACATGGATCTATAGTGTATTTGATTGGCAGCCATGATTTTATTTCGTCCCGAGCATAGGTATGCCCACCTCGGTGAGACAAATTGTTATTTTGCAGATGGCACCTCCTGAACTCTGGTCCCTAGGCTCACTTGTTTCGTACGTTGGTGAATATTTGTAATTTATTTCAGCCATCAGATTCTCTTCTAACCTCACACATTAGGGGGCATCTGTTACAACCCTAAATTGCACCAAACATGCATACCTGGCATCATACCATCTTACTTGCTATCTTTTCCAAGCCATCACTGAAAAACTCTTCTAAAAAACCATTTTTTGAAGGTGTACATGCCCTGCACCACTATTGGCCACGTACACATGCTTGTTGCACCACTACAGCCCACGAACACTCACAAAAAGCGCGAAAAATGAAAATTGCAAAGGAATATAGGTTTTCGGGTCATTACCTAACCAGTTGACTGCCCATAGCCAGTCCCCCCAACCATTACTATCTCTTTTGGCCTATAAAAGAAGGTTTTGGGGCCCCATTTCAAAGAGAAGCATGGGAGCATAGAAAATATGACCATTTCAGTATTCCCCCTTTGCCCAAATATTTTGCAACCACTTTGTGAGTTTGAGCCAGAATTCCTTCTTCCTCCATTGCAAACCCTTGTCATTTCCCTAGAGAGAATTGAAGAGGAGAAGAATACGTGGAAGCAGTTGGTGGATGGTGAAGAGGATCCTAGGATCGATTTCAAGGAGCAGTTGTTGGTCTCATATTGTAAACTACTTTTGTGAGATTAATATAAAGAAATATTTTTTCCATCCCGCCAAATGATGTCTTAAATATTTATGATTTGTTTACATTTTGTTATGATGTCTAGCCCAGTAATCCTCATATAGAATGCATGCTTTTAGTTTCTTGTTTGTCTTTTGGTGAATGCATGCTGGCCTTGGGAGGAGATCTGCAGTCGATAAATAACTAAGTGCAAAAGGATCGACACCGGATGCGGAGTTTAAGGTATGCATACCAGATCCCTATACTTTTTCTTTTATGTATGAGTGTGGGGTAATAACTGGATAGTTGTTAAAAGTAGGATACTTTAGATGGTTATCTCTGTCTACACTTTATAACCCTGATGTAGTCTGTAGAGGGGTTTTCCCACTATAGCATTCTTTCTTACCTATGTCCCCCCATTGGGAACCCTCGGGAAGAACCAAGTCTGGATAACCACTGAAGTCTAAACCGACATAAGCATAGTCATCGACCATAAGCATCTGGGTCCTCAGCAAATAAAAGAAAACATCATTATACCTAATGATAGGACCAGTCACAGGCCATGCCATGAGGTCAACCCACCTCTTCATTCTTGGATCCTGTGGGGAAGGTATACCCCGCTCTACCTGCAAGCGCAAATATGGGATCCTCTCCAAGAAGAAAGACACCAAAATTGATCTGTATCCAAATTGTTTCAAGTTACCCTTCCTGCACTTGGTTAATTGTTTTTTCATGCTTCTGAGAACCCCGTCGCACTAGTTGAAAACTCGGGGCTCCATACATTCCAGTGCATATTGGAAGTATCTCTGAAGAGCCATATGGGGAGATGCACTCCCTGCCATGTGTATGATAGTATAGAGGACAATCTGTATAGGTAAATCACGAACAGCTCTGATAGTGAGTTGTCGCTATGCTTCTAAGTACCGAGTACGCAATGCTCACTAATATAGTGACTCATGGGATCGCCACCCCCCCTGATACTTGTCAATGTAACTAGGGCCTCGTGGTGGGACAAGCCAGTCAAGAAGTAGATATCCTCAATATATATCTCAAGAACTTGATCCCCCACACGGAATACCTGCTAGTCCATATCCCACATGTGAACTAAGTATTCGAGCAACCTCAATTGGTCCCTCATGCCCTAGATCTTGAAGAATTTTAGCAGTCCACATTGTCGGAGGACATTTACTATTCCCGGGTCATTCTCGGCAAAGTAATATTCGTCCTCATGCTCTCTCTCTCACCATTCCAACATTCTTACTCTAGAAAACCTGCATTGGGACATAAAAGATAGATTAGCACCTTCATCTTCTCCTTGGAAACTTTTTATTGGAAAACACATATAAAAAGACTTTTTGATTTACGCATGTCACAAGCTAGGACATTCGTACAGTCTGGAGTCGTCTCATTCAATCCTTAAGGCCAACTGTGACAACTCTGGGTCGTCGCATGCCATGATATAAGGCGCCTACGATGACCTCCACGTGCGAGTACCCTTGCAAACTCAACCCAAAAAGCCATTTCTAACCAATGAAAAGAAAAAAATGATCCATGAAAAGTTGAAGGAGATGAAAATTACCTGTTTTGTGGAGACTGTTCACCAAATGATCAACTGTGCCTTTCGTAATCCGCAGTGGAATTTTGAGGTAAAAGGGGGGTTTTGGAACAAAGTTTGGGTGGAGTAACAATGGGATGGTAAAATGAATTTTTTACCCAATTTTATTAACTTTTTACTTTTCCATTTCATATTTTATATTATTTTAATATATTTCACCTAAACCATAAAGTTCTAACAACATTGCAAATGTTTGGTTTTATGCAGGTGAAAAACCTAGGAGTGAAATATTGAACAAGCATACACTTTTTGGTTTACTTTTATACATTTGTCGCATGTACAGATCCTTTTAGAGTTCTTCATGAAAAATTTTGAGCTTAGTTTTTGTTCTTTCTCGTGCTCGTAAATCAATGAGAATGCAACCGAGTATACTTTTATCACGTTTTTGAACCTGTAAAGGTTATACGAAAAAGGAACCCCCTAAAGTTCCCTTTAATCTCTTTTCGGACTCTCCAAACATGAAAATATTGTCGAGCGACCTTGTTCTTTTCATGCTCGTAAAAGTGTTTGAAGAAAACATTTGATGAGAGGTAGATGATCACTTTTTCGGTCTCGTCATATTAAGTTACAAAAAAGGGACTTCTAGAGTCCTCTTTAAAAAAAAATTAGACTCTCTAAACATGAAAAACCCCCGAGTTTTCTCTCTTTGAACTCATTAAACAAACATTGAAAGACCCATATGGGACCAAACCACTCCTTCTTAGGGTTCGTTAAACATACTCTGAGGGACTCATCTGAAGGATGAGCTTACATCAACAAGAATATGTTATTCTCCTCAAGCCTGCATAAAAATAAAGAGATACTCGCCAGAAATGGTGGGGGGGGAATTTGGGAAAGAAATGTGTCTGTGTATCTATGTTAGTGGTAGTAATAGTCGCTCTTGAACATGACACCCCCCTTCATCATTGAAACTGGGTTGGGAAATCCATGTGTCTCTCATTTGACAATCTGCATGTCCATATGTTGGGTCCTCCTTGAGTCAATGTTTCCAATACCATTGTCATGTCATTCATATGTTCAAGAGAAGTCTAACCTTAATAAGCCTCTTATTGAGTCGGACATCTGCAATTATAAATTTTCTACCATGTCGGCCTTCCCTGTGTCAGTTTCAAATCAATTCATACCCTGATCTACCTCAAATATGTTACTTATTTTGTTTCATTGATAGGGGATACATCGAATCCCTCCTGTGATGAGTCTTTTCATGTCGACTTCAACTTTTTATCTAGGAACAAGACTTAGAAATCATTTAGTACCTTAGAGCTTGTACGCCTCAATGGCAGGTTTCTTCGCTTTCAATAGTGGGTTCTTATCATTGACCCCTGATTGGGAGATTCCATCAAGCGTTCAACTTCAACTCATGTATCCACATTCATTGGATTGTATTGGGGTACCTTGGGAGTCATTGACATCAATGGTAATTTCCCTCGCACTTGTCAGCGATTTTCATCATTGACCGATAATCAAGTGGTTTCTACCATGTTTGACTTCAACACTTGTAATCACATGGTTAGATTCGTACTTAGGGATGATGGAATTGAAGACCCTGGATCACCCCATTATAGTCTAGGTTTCTATGGAGTATTCATGATTTGTATTGACACATAGATCCACTTTGTATGTCTCGTGGCTCTGTCCGAATTTGAATTCTTTAGAGCATAGATCCATAGTGTATTCTGGGTGGCTATGTCGATTCACCTTGACATGGATCCACGGTGTATATTTAGTGGCCATGACTCATTTAACATTTTGTAATATGAGTATGGTAATTCCTACCTCGGACAATGGTATATTATTATGTTGATGCTTGACTATTTGCAGGTTCCCGACTGATGCACTCTTTGATTCTGACACACACATTCTACAAAGTATTTCGGATGTCATGAGATCCAGCCTCAAACTTTGGGGGTCATTATGTTACACATTATTCTGGTCATCTTGATGTTCCATTGACAAACATGTGTTCATGTTACCAAAAGAGCCTATCTTCATGAGAAAGGTGACTGACTTCTTCTTATCAAAAACCCTATTAAGGAAGGTCGTCACAGGTTGCTCCATATGCAGGGTGCGATGATGCCTGATCGTTGCCCTCTACTATACAACTAGCATGCGACGTCTCCATAGGTTTCTCTACAACTAGGGTGCAATGATGTTAAGAGGCTAAGAAAAGGTCGAACTTCATGAAAGTTTTAGAAGGGGATCTTCTAGAAGATGAGGTGGCATATGTATGGTTAGGATCCTACTCGCTTCTATGATTTAGTGGGATCATCCTAATCTCTTCAACCATCTCTCTTTCCCCTATATAAAGAATGATTTCCCATAGAAAAGGATAAGGTTAATGAAGGTTTATTCAAGAAAGATTAATATTGAATAGGCTAAGAATTGGATGAGGAATTCTACTTCAGATCATACTTGAGAGATTCATTTCAGGTTATCAAGTCATTGTGGATATTCTTCATTCAAGGATTGGAGAAAGTGTGTGTGTTGGAGAAAAGGGTCATCGGAAGGGGACCTTGCAACATCAAGGCTTTGGTTTTAATCTCCACTTTCATTTTAATATGATACAGTGATATGTTTCTTTCCCATAAAACTTTCTTTGTTTTATTGTATGATTCCTTGATCGCATGCATAATTTCTCGCTGAGTATATTATATTTCTTTCTCTTTGGTTGGCTTGTGTTCCCTTGCAGATCCAATATCATAGGAGCATTGGAGTGGAGCTAGGATGAAAACAGCAAGAGGAAGCGATATTTAAACGGTATGTTGCTCACCTCTTGTTAGATAGTAAACTCAATGGTTAGACCTTAGGGAAAGCGTCATGTTTAGTTTTGTTTTGTTCTAGATCTAGGGAGATCTATTTATGTCCACATTTACCAATAATTCTCATAACATATGGGGACTCCGTAGTCGTTGAGAGGTGCTCTAAGCACAAGGAACACAACCCAAGTTGAAAACATTTAATACGACAAGAAACCACATTTCCCAATGCAATATTTTATTTCTTCAATGCAAGAATAATCATATTAGTGCCTTTAAAATTGGGTGATGGAGTCTTTAACGCACAAGCTAGATCAACAACAACCCTAGGGGTGTAAACCCTCTTACTCCCTAGGGTATTCCAACCAAACTTAGCATAAATCTAGGAGGGTATACACACTTGTATTCCTCCTAGAAACCCTTGCAAAAAACAAGGACTTAAAACCTTTAACAAAGAGATGAAGCAATGATGGAGGGTGTATCTAGAATACTCCTCCCTAGGTTTTCCACCAACAATAACCAAAGTGAGAAAGAAAATAATAGCATATGCATATTTTTCCTTACCTAATCTAAGAAATGAGAGAAAAAACTCTAGTTACCATGCAACATTCATCCAAGATTCAAGAGAGCAAGCCTGTAGGGGGTTGTGCATCATTCCTCCTCATCCTTTCACCAAAAGACATTGCACAAGAGAGAAACACCAAAATCACCAAGGGTAGCGAAAATTTCAGCCCAATACTTCTCACAATGGGTGAGATATGTTATGAAATGAGATATTATGATCTCTATTTATACAAAATGTCTCCAAAATAGTTTTTCCACATAATATTAGGGTAAACCAAAAGACTAGGTGTCAACAACCCTAATTTTTCCCCTTTTACAAAATAATATTAAACAATTCACTTAAAATTTACTTTTACAC
>SNQJ01S0043283.1:15600-36734 GCA_010110895.2 Picea sitchensis
TTAATGATAAATTTCAACTGTTCATGATTGGACACTACTAGATGTTCTGGACAACTATACCCATCTGTGATTTCTTTTTTTCTATTCTTGATTTGTTGGTTATGCTCTCAGCTATATGCTTGTATTATTTTCTTAATACAAATGCACTCCAAAAATTCTCGCTTTCTATGTTGTGCTCTTTGTCTACTTTGTTTTCCTATTTCTATCTGCACAGTTTCTCAACTGTATGCACAGTTTCTCATGGTATCAGAGCATGGGAGGTAAGACTCTCCACAGTTTCCGAAGAGCAGTTTGCCAAGGGTCAAGGCAGAGAAGATCAACACAAAGTGTTGGGATACAACTCCCATAGCATAGGTTACAAGTGCGCATACTCCACAAAAGTGGATCACAAGTGCACATTCACATTCACATTTCAAGACCCTATATGCCACATAAATTTTCCATTCGGCCAAGCTTTGGGATGACAAGAACAAGAGTGTCAATAGGAGTGAAGCGTTCATCCTTGAGCAAAGTCTTAACTATTTGATAGGAGTTTGTTGAATTTATTGTCATATTGATGCTACAGTTGATGCTTGTCATAATCTGAGCCTACTTCCATATAGCCTTGTGCTTCCATCGTTTACTTACCCTTCTGCTTGTTTTTTGCCTCGAGAAATGTCTCTCCTTTTTTACCTCGTTTCTCATGTCCATTGTTGGGAAGTTTTTCAACACATGGTTTTTCCGATGGTTTTCTATTTCAGGTTAAGGAATTAGGGTTGTTGACTAATCCAGGTCATTGGATGAATATAAAATATGTTGGTTTTCTCAGTTTGGGTTTCCAAGGGAAAAATCTCTATGTAATGTGTGTATTTTCCATTGTATCTTTTTTGTTCTTTTATTGAAAATTTATTTGCAGTATAATATTGTAAAATGTTAAAATCTACATTTGGTATCAGAGCTATTATTGGCTTCAGGGGGATGCCTTTGTGGTCAAGGGTTCGGCTCGGGACTGTGATAAGCCTTGTTATAGTGGGAGATATGTGGTATTGATTCTTCAGGTGAGGAAAAATGGCGAACAGTTTGAAAATGGAGATCAAGAAGTTTAATGGGAAATTTTTTGAGATGTGGAAGCTGAAGATGGAAGATCTGTTGGTGGACAGAGATCAATGGATCACAGTGGATCTAGGTACTGCACCTACAGGAACTACAACAAATGACTGGAAAAAGTTGGATCAGAAGGTGAAGAGCACAATCCGATTGTGTCTCTCACATTTAGTATTATTGAATGTGTTAGAGGAAGCTACAACCAAGGATTTATGGGATAAGTTGGGGAAGTTGTATCAGTATGAGTCCATGGTAAATAAATTGTTCCTAAGAAAGAAGTTGTATAACATGAGGATGAGAGATGGAGATTCGGTGGAAGAGCATTTGAACGCCTTCAATACTATGGTAAGTCAATTAGTATCTATTGAGATTAAAATTTCATATGAAGATAAGTGTATCAATTTACTCTGCTCTTCACCAAACTCATGGAATAGTTTGGTTATGGCCATACGTAGTAATACAATTGCCTTGAAGTTTTATGAAGTGGTCTCATTCTTTTTGTTGAAGGAGTTGAGATGAAAGAATATGGAAGGACAAAGAAAAAATGCACTATTTGCAAGAGGATGCTCCTAGGAAAGAAATAGATCTAAGTCCTCAAGTGGGAGATCTAAATCTAAGGGTAGGTCTAAATCTCTAGTAAAGTTTGTAGAGGTATGTTGGAGATGTAGAAAATAAGGGTACTACAAGAAGTAGTGTCGATCCAAAGTTGAGAAAAAAAAAAGGGATCTGAAGAAGCTACTTCTACAGAAGAAAATACCTCCAAGGAAGAAGGAGGTGATGTGTACTTGGATTCTTCAAGCACACATGTAGATCACAAGGTATGGTTGGTTGACTCATGTGCATCCTTTCATATGACTCCCCACAAGGAGTGGTTATGTGAATATGAAAGGTATGATGGAGGTAATGTTTTCCTAGGTGATGACTCGACAACCAGAATCATAGGATGAGGAAAAGTCAAGTTGAGGTTTATATATGGAAGGATTATAACACTACCTAGTGTTCTGTACATCCCAGGATTGGCCAAAATTTTGATTTATGTAATAAAAATAGATGATGTAGGGGTAAAAATGGTATTTGAAAAAGAATCTTGCAGGATGGTTTGAGGAGCAATGGTGTTATTGAAGCGAGTTCGGATTGAAACTATGTATAAGTTGCAAGGAAGAACTATCAATGATGGGTTTAATAGTTCCATTGTTCCTGATATTGGAGTAGAATAAGAAAGAATTATTACAATCTCTAGAGAAAACGTTATGGTGTGGTATCAAAGACTGGGGCATATCGGACAGAAGGGTCTTAGACTACTACAAATTAAAGGTATGGTTGAAGGTATGTATAACTTCTCTCTGGATTTTGATTTTTGCAAAAATTTTGTATATGGGAAGAAAAATCGGGTAAGATTCCCCTCTTATGCAACGAGGGCAGAAGAAAATTTATAGCTAGTTCATAGTGATGTGTTTGGACCTGTGTCAGTTCCATCATTGGAAACATATTTGTACTATGTCTCATTTATAAATGACTTCTCGAGGAATACTTGGATATATTTTCTGAGGAAGAAATCTAAATCCTTTGATAAGTTTAAAGAGTTTAAGGCTGTTGTTGAGAATCAAAGAGAGAAAATAATTAAGGTGTTGAGGACATATAATGGTGGAGAGTTCTACAAGAATGAATTTGATGAATTCTATAAGGAGTGTGGTATAGCAAGTAAGAATACTACTTCATATACACATCAACAGAATGGTGTTGAAGAAATCATGAATATGACACTGATGAAAAATGCAATATGCATGCTCAATGGTGTCGGTTTAGGGAAATAATTTTGGGCAGAGGCAGTGGGTACTGCATGTTACCTAGTCAATAGATCACCCTCGACAACACTGGATGACAAGACTCCACAAAAGGTATGGACTGGTAAGAAATCTTCTCTCAAACATCTCAAGGCATTTGGCTATGAGGCCTATCTTTATGTTCCAAAGGAAAACAAGAGTAAGCTAGATAAGAAGGTTGAAAAATGTATCTTTATTGGGTATAAATATGGTCTCAAAGGGTATAAGATTTGGAACCTCGAAACCAAGAAGGTTGTGTATAGACGAGATGTGGTATTTAAAGAAATAAAATATGTTGTCAAACAGGATGTCCTACCAAGTAAGGAATAACCAAGGAAAATAGAGTTTCATTTAAAGGACAATGAATCAAACTCTAGAGAAGGACATGAATCAAAATAAGAAGATCTTCATACTCTAGTATTGAGGATATCGATTCGGGAAAGAAGGAAACCAAAAAGGTATAATCCACCTGATTTTCATTCAAATTTTTCTTTTTCTATTACTGATGATGATCCTAGAACTGTTAGGGAGGAAGTGGATTCAGAGGATGAAAAACTCTGGAAAAAGGCCACAGATGAAGAAATAGAAACCTTGGATAAGAATGAGGCTTGGTATCTAGTGGAATTGACGACTGGAAGAAATCCTATTGGCATCAAATGGGTATTTAAAAAGACGTTGAATGCAGAAGGAAAAGTAGAGAAATACAAAGATCGGTTAGTAGCAAAGGGTTATTCCTAGGTTGAGGGAATTGATTTTGGTGATATTTTTTCTCCTGTTTCCAAGTTAACTTCTATTTTATTTCTGTTATCTATTGCTGCTACATTTGATTTTTAAGTATAACAAATGGATGTGAAGAAAACATTCCTACATGGATCTGGAAGAAGAAATCTATATGAAGCAGCTATAAGGTTTTTCTATGAAGGGAAAGAAGGAGCTCGTATGCAAGATTAAAAAGACCCTGTATTGTTTAAAACAATCACCAATGATGTGGTATAAAAAATTTGATACTTACATGATGAGACTTGGATTCACAAGAAGCAAAGAGGATCATTGTGTGTATTTTAAATTAATTGGTGATCATGTGATTTATTTGGTCTTGTATGTGGATGACATGTTCATGATAGGAAACAACAAGGATATTATCCAAGATGTGAAAAATCAGTTGCCCTCTAAATTTGACATGAAAGATCTCGATGCTGCAAATTTCATTTTGAGCATGGAAATTAAAAGAGATCAGGAAAAGAAGAAACTTTGGTTAAATCATAGAAAATATGTCGAGACAATATTGTAGAGGTTTAATATGCAGGAATATAAACCAGTCAAGTTCCCTATTCATGTTTGTTTAAAGTTATCTGTGGATTAGTTTCCCAAGAGACAAGAAAAAGAGGAGGAAATGTCTTGTGTTCCATATGTGATTGCAATTGGTAGTTTAATGTATGCAATGGTTTGTACTAGACCGTACATTGCACATACAGTGGGAGTTTTGAGCAGGTATATGTCAAAACTAGGGAAGGAGCATTGGATAATAGTAAAGAGGGATTTCAAATATTTGCGTGGCACTTCTAGCTATGGATTGTGCTACCAAGGAAGACCAAGATTGGACAAATTGTTGGAAATACATGGCTTTGTAGATGCATACTAGGCTGGAGATCTGGATTGTAGGAGATCTACAAGTGGGTATGTGTTTAATATGTTTGGAGGAGCAATCAATTGGATGAGAAAAATATAATCTGTAGTGGCACTTTCAACTACAAAAGTTGAATACATGGCAGTCGCTCATGCAATAAAGGAAACAATATGGTTATAAAGATTGTGTTCAAGCATTGGGTTAGTATAAAAAGTTGTAAGGATGGATTGTGATAGTCAGAGTGCAATTTTTCTAGCGAAGAAACCGACTTATCATTCAAAGAAAAAACATATTGTTGTTCAATATCACTTTGTGAAAAACATGATTGAATAAAAGAAAGTGTTGTTGATGAAGATGGACACTTTGAAGAATGTTGCAGATTCATTAAAAAAATCTATGAGAACTGAGAAGTTCTCTTGATGTAGAGGATCTATGGGCATTGTTGCCCTGGTGTTGACTATGTAATCTTGTAACCCCATATATGCAAAGAAAACAACAAGTGACATAATGTTGGGTATGTG
This sequence comes from Picea sitchensis, assembly GCA_010110895.2. NCBI lineage: Eukaryota > Viridiplantae > Streptophyta > Pinopsida > Pinales > Pinaceae > Picea > Picea sitchensis. The sequence goes on from SNQJ01S0043283.1 coordinate 20,655, forward strand.
TTATATTATTTTCACGACTAACTCTAGTGTCTCGAGAAACATGTCACATTTTGCCTCATTTTTCATGTCGCCTCGATTTTCATGTCCATTGTTGGGCGATTTTTATGTATTGTTTTCTATTTTAGTTAAGGAATTAGGGTTGTTGACTAATCTATGTCATTGGATTAGGGATTTGGATGCCACTGGCTCCTATATGTATATTGTATTGTAAACAATGTATGATGTGGATGAATATAGAATATACTGGTTTTCCCGGTTTGGGTTTCCAGGAGAAAAATCTCTCTGTAATGTGTGTATTTTCCATTGTATCTTTTCAATTCTTTTATTGCAATTTTTTTTGCAATATAATATTGTACAAGGTTAAAATCTACAAAATTACTCAGATCAGATGGAGGAGGTGAATATTGTTCCACAGAATTTGAAAATTTTTACAAGTCACAAGGAATCATCATGCAAACCATAGCCATGAATACTCCACAACAAAATGGAGTGGATAAGAATAAAAATCATACTATAATGAACATGGAAAGGAGCCTACTCAGAAAGAAATGTTTGTCAAATTTATTTTGGGATGAAGTTGTAGCATGTTCAATCTATCTCCTGAATTGATCTCCAACCACCAGTGTAAAAATGAAGGTCCTTCAAGAAGCATGGGGTGGGAAAAAAGTGAATGTCTCTCATCTCAAAACCTGTGGTTTCATTACATTCGCTCACATACCTTTTGAATTGAGGAAGAATCTTGATAATCGAAGTGAGAAATGTATTTTTATTGGCTACAGTGAGACATCTAAAGCTTACTATCTATACAATCCAATTTCAAATAAACTTATTCTCAGGAGAGATTTAAATTTTTAGAAAATCAGTTCTGGAGTGAGTCTGAAAATTTCCCTATGGACAACAAAAATCCAATATTTCCACTTCCTGGACACATAGAAAATTCAGGACAACAAACACATCAGCATGTCCTTCCATGATTGCAAGTACAAGGACATCCTAAAAGCTCCCAAATAATCTCTTCTTCAAGAAGAAATTCATCCCTTGAAGTCCAAAATCAACAAACTCGAAGCTTGAAAGAGATACATTAGCAGTTTGATGATCTTAATCAACAAAATATTTTTGCATTATCATCATGCCAACCCACATCTTTCAAAGAGGCGGTGTAACATCCCAATTCTAACCCTTATAAACAATAATGTAATATGTAAATATGACTTAGGATGGTGAGCCGTTAAAGTTGAAAAGGGGCTAGAGTGCCTAGGAAATGTAACACTTCTTATACATTAATAAAATACACCACTGACTACAAGACCGACAAGGACAAAAGAGATAGGGGGCTATGATTTCATGAGAGAGGGGGCTTGAGGGCCTAAGTCTTGCTATTATTATTTTATCTACCCATAATTGATTTTATGGAGAAGAGGGGGTTACATGAGCTTCTTGGGAGGGAGGCCATGTGGCTCTTGTCTTCATGTAATTATTTAAACATTCCTTGGGGGCTGTTTTGGGGTTGTTCTTCCCTTGGTTAGTCGTCTTCTCACTGGTTCACTAGTTCTTCTTCCTCTTCACTCACTAGTTCTAGTTCGCGTGCTCTTGAGCTGAGCATGGAAACGAATGGTAGGAAGAAGAGAGCCATCGTTGAATGGTTGTAATTATTTACTGATCATTCCCAGAGGGAATGGATGCCTATGTGCATGAACTTGATGGCAGTTTGGATGGAACTGTCAACAACTAAGAGTCTTTGGAATTTCCAGTAGGGAGATTTCTTGACCAGTAGCACTAGAGCCCTGGAGAGAAATGAAACAGCTTCAGGGACTACATGGTAGAGAAAGGTGTTCATTTATTGGGGTTGTGCAAGCTGAGGGGGAAAGAGAGCTGGAAATTAGGATTGTCATGAGACTGGGAAACCTGAGAGTTACTTAGCCAACTACTATGTATTTAGACTTGGCCTAGGACCCTTCCTTTTGGATTCATAACCCTGGCTCGGGGGTGACCTATTGTTGAGAGTAAGTGAACAACAACGTCTATGGTTTGGAGGAACGTCCTTGGTCTACAGCCAGTTGGTGAACGTTTACTTGCAAAGATAAGTGCTCTTTGTGTTTTCTGTTTAATGTATTCTGCTATGTATTTAATTATCTATTAGATATGTATTCTAATGTGCATGTCTGCTGGTTATTTTTTGTGCATGGCACGTTGTTTATCTCTTTTATGTTGTGATATGGATCTTGTCTTATGCATGTGGTGTGCATGATTCTAACATTGTTGAGAAGTCATTTGTTTTCGAATTAGAGATCAGAGAAATGAGTCTTGGGACTGAAGCATTCCTAGCCTATGGGTGGTTGGGTCTGTTTCAACCTGTTTAAGTGGCGTAGCCCGGCCTCTGGGTGGTCGGGTATGTTACAGATTGGTATCAGAGCTTCTGGTTGAAACACTGGGTCAGTATGGGTCGGGTCTGTTGGTCAGAGTCTCATGGTTGAGATCAAATTTTGACTGTGAAGTTGAAAATATTAGGAGGAATGGCGTTGCAGAATCTACGCAGGAGTTAGATCGTTAGAGATCTGTTTTAAGGGGTTCGAAGGATAGTGACCGTCCCCCTTAGAATTCGAGAGCAATCACCATTGTAGGATTGGGAGAGATCCGGGATCATTGGATTGGAGGACAAGTGAACAAGGGTCATCCGATGTAAAGGAAGCAAGGGTTAAGGTCACAACCGTCGAATCCCATGGTAGAGAGAGATCAATGGACAAGAGGCATTGCGGGGAACCAAGTTGCACGGGAGATAATTTCCCAAGGCGGTCCCACAATCCAAACTACAGTTTCACCAACAGGTTACGTGTCAACATCAGGAGAATTGTGGGGAAAAAAGTGGGTTACTCCAAACCGTCGATGCATGCCCCCCACAAATTGAAAAGCATGGAGTGATGTGACATGTTAGTACTTAAGCGATGAACCTCCAAAGAGAAGAAGTAGTCGTGGACCATCGATCTGTAGGAGGACACGCATCAACGAATTGTGTGCTCCAGGTGAAAGCACTCTGGGAAAAGGCGAGCAAGGAGAAGTTGAGATTTGATATTTCCAAACCCCCGAGATCCGAAGTGAATTGCAGTTGTCCGATCCAAGAGGACATGTGGCAGAAATCTGTGCACTTCAGGGAAAAGTGAAGGTTGAGAGTTGAGTTATTTGAAGTACGAAGACCCGAATAAATCGTAGCCGTCAATCCATGGGAAAAACTTGTCAGTAGATCACGAGCTTCAGATAAAAACATATAGGAAAAAAGTTGAAGTTTGAGTTTTCCGAAGTCCGAAGGCCTAAAGGAATTGGAGTTGTTGATCATTACAGTGGTAACTTCCAAAGTCCCGAAGTCTAGAGTTAATATGGGTCCTCCGATAAGGGAGACACATGGCGACAGTTTGGTCGGTTCAAGAAATCAGAGTTCGGGAGAATTGGAAGTGTGCCAATGTGGAAAATCTTGAAGTCCCAAAGCCCGAAGAGCCAAAGTGGTGGGGTACAAAGACGTCACCAGGAGGTTATGTGGACCCCGAAATTTCTGAAGTGACGTGGCTTGCATACGTCACTACGGATGACGTGGAAACATGGGATGTGCACCATGTGTTAGTAAGTTTTGAGCATGCAGATGATTGAAATGTCAGATAGGATGTGACACATGTCACCCTCCTAATTGGACCACGTGTCTTCTTACAATATTTCGCTACGTAGTGATGGATCGTGGACTCCAGAGAAATTACTCCAATAGTTTTCAGTTGAGATTTGAAACTCCCGAAGCCTGAAGAGTTGAGGACCCAAAGTAAACGTCGAATGTCAGATCATCCGAAGTAGACCTGAACCGTTAGATCAGGAGAACATGTGGCATGAAGCTGTGGATTCTGGGTAAGGACCTGAAGTAAACATCTATCGTCGGATCATCCGAAGTAATTCCCCATCGTCTGATTCAAAAGGACATGTGGTAGAATCCCATGTATCTCGAGGAAAGTAAAGTTTGAGATTTGAGAATTCCGAAGTACGGAATTCCGAAACGACCACAACCGTCGATCTGGGAGAGGTAAATATAAACTATTGGTTCCCAATAGGTAGATCTTGGTCATCCCTTTAGAAGCACTACCAATATCGGGAGTTCAACAGTCACCTTGCATTGCGAGGATGAGAGGTGCTCGGGCTTTACGAATTCAAGGGAGAACCACAATCGAGACCACGGTTTTGGAAAAAGGACACGTGGTGGCTCAAGGTGAATTGCGGGGAGAAAAGTAGTTTGGTTCCAAACCACCTTTGAGCGTGGCCGCAATTGTGTGCTTGCGTGAGGTCACCGCCTAAGGTCACATCTAAGGAGGGTCCAAGAGAAAAAGGAGCTAGTTCCAACTTTGAGATTTTTTGTAAGTGTGAAGGAGAAGGTCATGGGGGCCATCGAACCTACACTAGAAAGATGAAAGGGCCTATGTTTAGATACAGAACGAAACCATCAAGGTTTCGGAGAGCCAATTTGGCTCGGCATTGAAGACCCTTGACCGAGAGGTCGCAAATCCTTAGGAGAAGGGGGTCTGCATTAAGAAACAAAGGGAAAAGAAGAGGCAATGCTCAAATCAATAAGCCCATGGTTTTGCACATCTGGTCATATGTAAATGGTTTGAAGGAAGTGCCTCATAAAGATTTAATTCGATAGAGTTAACACTAGAATAATACAGGGAATTGATAAAAGGTCAAAATATGATTTGTTTGTGAACTGAGAACACAACAGAAGCACAAGTACGATATAATGAGTCGATCCATGTTTGTGATCAATTCATGAAGAAAAAAGAACCGATACACAATCATGATTAAAAAAGAGTTAATTCATATAAAAAGGAAAAATGATATTAATTAAATAATAATATTATCACTTAAATGAAAAGGTGTCTGTAAATTTAATTGACAATTTTTGTATGATATGTATAGCTCTAACAAGATGGTTGCTTGCAAGTTTATCAGGATTAAAGGTATAACCAGATCAATTCAAGAATAAGATCAGATGTTAGGTTCATGGAGGCATGACTTTGCTTACAAAAGTTGAATGAGGTACTACAAAAGAAAGAATCCTCACATGGGACATGAAGCTAGCAGGTGAATAATGTCATTAATGGGCACAGAAAGGAAAAGTAAGGCTCCATAGCCTTGAAGGTAGATATTTGTAGACAGTTGCAAGCTTGATGTGGAAGGAAACAAAGAGCTTAAGAGGTGGTGTGTGAATAATCTCTATGTGTCAAGCATAGGAACTCCAAGGAAGGATTTGTTATATATGACTTATCTACTGTCTAAAATCTTAAAGCAGAGTTCACAGTGGAAGCAAGATGCCAATGCAGAGGAATTGGAATTCTCTCTCACTTCAAAAGCGACACTGGATGAAAATGGATTTCCATTGGGGAATGGTACTAGGTGGGAAAGAATGGTCAGGTGGAATGTGGCTAGAAAAGTGTTCATACCCAGGGAACCATAGTGCAGATGAGAAGAATGGGAACACACAAGGCATCAAGGTGTTGGGTATGTGTTATATTGTTTTCACGAGCAATAGTGTTTGAGCGTATGCGTCAGGTGCATAGGGGGGCAGAGCCCCCGAATTTTTTTTTTTGCCTCGAGAAACGTGTCATGTATTTAGGTGGTTTTTTCGACACATGGTTTTTATNTATCGATGGTTTTCTATTTTCGGTTAAGGAATTATGGTTTTGGACTAATCCAGGTCATTGGGTTAGGGTTTTGGATGTTGTTGGCTCCTATATGTATATTGTATTGTAAACAATGTAACACAATGAATGCATATAATATATGTTGGTTTCTCCGGTTTGGGTTTCCAGGGGAAAAATCTCCGTGTAATGTTTGTATTTGCCATTGTATCTTTTCTGTTCTTTTCTGAATATCTGTTTACAGTAGAAATTGTACAAGGTTAGAATTTACACAAGGATCTAAAGGAATTCAAGGACAACCAACTACGACAAAAATAGATAAATAAATAAGTGAATTGAAACAGAAATGCACTAGAGTGCATGAAGCATACAATGAAGTTAAATTGCATATGCATTAGTAGGCATCCTGAGAGTAAATGCTTGGTGCATATAGATGTGTAATTTTGCATATGTACATGCTTGGATATGAATATAACATGTTGGTGAACTTAGAATAGTCTGTTATTATGAAATAATGTTTGAGTATGACTAAAGATGGATTATGTATTCAGGAAAAATGATACAACAGGGTTAAATATGTGGATGTTGTTGTTTATTATAATTTCCATTGAGGTGAAGACCCATGAGGATGGCAGGAATAGTGATCAAAATGATGAAGGGGGAAGTCTGTGAGCTTCTACAAATATCAGTTGGTTAGACAACAACAAGTAGGTTGGTAACAACCAGAAAGGTATGCATTTAGTTTTCGTTGATGCATACATGTTGAAGGGGATCGAGGTAAGGATTCCCTCAGTTAATTTCAGTATTTAAATTGATATGTAATGGCCGAAGGCCCAGAGTGTGTAAGTGTTGTTGGTGCTAGAATGCACTTAGATAAAGTGTTAGTTGCATATTATGTTATGATTGGTTATGAGATCATAACCAGGTAATTCAGGAGACATACTCCTTATATAACAATGAATATCCATAGAGCTAGTCATGTGTGAGACCATAATATGGTTGGATATGGAAGGGCTATAGCGCTATGTGAGTGCTTGATAGTATATACTATATATCTGATGTTTGGATTGCAACCTTTTTGCCAACACTGAACAACACTTAAGGATTATATTCTCGGTGTTGTGTTTGGGTGGAAAATGAAGGTAACCAAATAGTTAGGCAAGCAGTAGGAAGTGTGTGGATGATGTGTTGAATCGTTGGCCAGACCTTCCAACTCATCATGGTGGAATACATGACATAGTTATGTGGTATTATGTAGTCAATGCATGGATGCATTGTGTAGATGTGACCATGGGTATTGGCACATTGATTGTTATCTTATTAATTGTTGCTTTATGAAAAGTCTATGTGAATGATAATACATGGGTATGTAATGATGAGTTCATTCCAATTAATAGTTGGATTAATAGAAGTAATTGAATTATAGTTGTAAACAATTTTGAGAGTACATTGTGATTTTGTTTTGAATCATTTCCATGAAAATATATATTTTGTACATGAGATATTGACAATTTTTTTGGCTGAGGAATGTTGAAATTGTAGGAGAAAAGGGTTCTGGGATATGGCATTGTTGTAAGCCCATAAAGAAGAACAATGAATGTTGTTGCAAGAGTCAAATTGTTATGAGCAGAAGCTCGTGTCTAGAAGTTTTATTTTTCCTATATAAAACAGTTTTGGGAATTATGATTTGATAATTATTGACGAATTCTTTTGGCCGAATGTAAATTGAAGAAATTGCAGGTAAAATGGTCTTGGATATGGAAGGGATGTAAACCCATAAGGAAGACTGATATCTATAGTTGCAGAGCCAACCATTATGATCAGAAAGATTATGCTTGGAAAATTTTATTTTCCTGTATAAAAAAAAATTGACATTTATGTTTGAAATGGTTATAATGATATCTCATGATGATTGTATGTGTATAATACAGATGAGATGTTGGATATGCAATATGGAAAGCATGTAAAGGTTAATGTTGTGACATGAGAACCCTGTGTCCCTAGAAAACTTCTTGTGTAAGAGAACCTTGGTCAGGCAAGATGGATCACTTGAGGGACTGCATAGCAGAAAAGGGGATGCCTGAGCCTGGGCCTGGAAAGTTAGTGACCACAAGGAAGAGGAGACTTTGATAGATCTTTATTGGGGTCATGCACACAATGGGTACGTCAAGGAAAACAGTGAGCCAAGTTAACGAGACAACCATATGGATGCAGATCCATGAATCAAACAGATAAGTATTTTATTGGATTATGAAAATTTACTCTTACAATATGAGAAAGAATGAGAATTTTATGCACAAATTTCAAACTAACATGCTCGCCAATTTGAAATATTGTAGGAAAATGATGAATGTTGAAGATCTAGAAAAGTACCAGACTATGAGAGAAAAGAAGGTGATGTTGGAGCAAATAAATGACAAAGGCATGGAAGGAAGGAAGTCCAATGGACTTTATACAACTGGAGTTCTGGAACCCACAACTCTAAAACTTCCTGGCTGAGTGCACTAAAGCTGGGGATAAGTGGAACAACATGAGGGACTACATGGCAGAGAAAGGGGTCCATTTCTTTGGGTTGTGTAGGGATGGGAGGGAAGGAAGGCTTGTTGGTTGGAACTGCTGCCAGAAATATAAATTATGAAGATCATCATACATGTTTTGGGTCAGAATGCCTATGCATACATGGTTTAGACCAAAGTTCCTATGTATATAAGATTGGGCTGGATTGCTTGTGTGAATTAAGGCCAAAGGGCCTGGAATTGTAATGTTAATAACATTGGAATGGTGTTGTGCACTAAGGAAAATGCCAAAATAGGGGGAGGGGAATGTAACATCCCGGTTCTAACCCTTATAAACTGTAATGTATTCTGTAAATATGACTTAGGCTGGTGAGCCCGTAAAGTTGAAAAGGGGCTAGAGTGCCTAGGAAATGTAACACTTCCTATACATTAATAAAATACATCGATGTCTGCAAGACCGACAAGGAAAAAAGAGATAGGGGGCTATGATTCCATGAGAGAGGAGGCTTGAGGGGCTAAGTCTTGTTATTATTATTTTATTTACCCACAATTGATTTTATGGAGAAGAGGGGGTTACATGAGCTTCTTGGGAGGGAGGTCATGTGGCTTTTGTTTTCATGTAATTATTTAAACATCCCTTGGGAGCTGTTTTGGGTTCGTTCTTCCCTTGGTTCATCCTTTTCTCACTGGTTCACTAGTTCTTCTTCCTCTTCACTCATTACTACTAGTTTGTGTGCTCTTGGGCTGAGCATGGAAACAAATGGAAGGAAGATGAGAGCCATCGTTGAATGGTTGTAATGATTTACTGATTATTCCCGGAGGGAATGGATGCCTGTGTGCATGAACTTGATGGCAGTTCGGATGGAATTGTCCACAACCGAGAGTCCTTGGAATTTCCAATAGGGAGATTTCTTGACCAGTAGCATTGGAGCCCTGGAGAAAAATAGAACAACCTCAAGGACTGCATGGCAGAGAAAGGTGTTCACTTCTTAGGGTTGTGCAGGCTGAGGGGTAAAGAGATCTAGAAATTAGGAATTTTGTGAGGTTGGGAAACCTGAGAGCTACTTAGCCAACTACTGTGTATTTAGACTTCGCGGCTAGAGAGCCACAATGATTTCAATCCATGAACCAAGAAATTGAGTCTATTGAGAAGAAAAATACATGGGATCTTGTCGATCTTCCAAGACAGAAGACCAACATTGGTGTCAAATGTGTTTACTAGACTAAACTCAATGAAAAAGGGATAGATTGAAAAGCACAAAGAAATACTTGTTGCAAAAGGATTCTCCCAACAACCATGCATTGATTATGGTGAAACTTTTTCTCCAGTAGAAAGGTTGGATATTGTAAGGACCCTTTTAGCCATAACAGATCAATACAAATCGAAAGTATACCAGATGGATGTCAAATCATCCTTCTTGAATGGTGTCCTGGAAGAATAAGTATATGTGGACCAGGATTTGAAGTCAAAGAATACCCAACCAAAGTGTATCAGTTGAAGAAAGCCTTGTATGGCTTGAAGCAAGCTCCAAGATCTTGGTACAACAGAATTGATGCTTACCTTCTCAAGAGTGGTTTCAAAAAAATCCAGAATGAGCCAACACTCTACACCAAAACAAATCAGCAAGGTAAAATTCTGATTATATGCATGTATGTTGATGATATGATATACATTCACAATCTTCAGTTAGATAGTCTTAAGCATGCCATGCAATATGAATTTGAGATGACAGATCTTGGCATAATGAAATATTTTTTGGGGATTGAGGTTGATCAATCAACCTAAGACATTTTTGTCTGTCATCAAAAGTATGCTATGGACATCATCAAAAGATTCTACATGGAAGATTGAAATACAACAAAAACTCCTCTACCCCTAGGCATAAAATTGAGCAAACAAGATGAAGGCCCTACTATATATTCTACTTTATATAAAATTTTAGTGGGAAACCTATTGTATCTTACAACTACTAGACCTGATATTATGTATGCAACCAACTTTGTTTCCAGATTCATGGAATTTCCCAAAGATTCTCAGTGGAAAATCTCCAAAACGATTCTTAGATATGTTGCAGGCACACTCAATTTTGGATTATGGTACACTCAGTCTGAAGATAATCATCTTTCTAGCTACACTGACAATGATTTTGCAGGCAACCTAGATGATCAGAAAAACACTTCAGGATATGCTTTTCACTTGGGCATGAATCTAATTTCTTGGGCATCAAAGAAGCAACCCATTGTCTACATATCTTCTGCAAAGGTAGAGTATGTCACTACTACCTCAGAGTCCTATCAAGCTACGTGGCTGCAAAGATTATTGAATCACATGTCACATACGAAAAAAGAGCCAACTCCCATTTTATGTGAAAACACTTCAACAATTCCCTTGTCGAAAAACCATGTTTTTCACAAGAAGAGAAAACACATCAACACTCGCTATCACTCATATGCGAGATATCTTTACAAAGCCATTGGGGAAAATTGTGTTTGATTTCCAACGACAACACTTGGATATTATAAGTACCGATGTTTGTAACCATTGAGTTTGAGTTTAAGAGGGAGTGTTAATGATAAACTCCATTTTTTCTTGTTTTGGACATCTCTAACAATCTGCGCTTTATTTCTTTCTGTTCTTGATTTTTTGGTTACGCCCTCAACTATATGTTTGGATTATTTGCTTAATACAAATGCACTTTGCACATTCATGTTTTCTGTCTGTCTACTCTGTTTTCCTATTTCTATCTACGCACTTTCTCAACAACACCTTATTATAGATTTTAATTTTGTTTGTTACAATTTTCAGGAGATTTTGATTTCCATTTGTCACAATGTTCACGTCCTATCATAGAAATTCTCTTTAAGACATGGGAAGAGATGCAAAAATTTCTGGGATCGCAACTGGTGATACATAGCTGCGTAAAATGACTTTAAATGTCTTGAGCGTCTGCTGTCTTTCGGAGATATTTGCGATGGAGAGACTTCTTTCGCCTCTACCCACTGTTGAACGAGTTTCCGTTAATGCTACTTCTTCAAAAAGAGTGACTGTGCTGCATGATCCGAGTCTTATTCAACCAACACATATAGGTATGAATCATGTAGACATCAACCATGTAAACATGCAAATTAGTAATTCAAAGATTACAATAAGAAAATGCAGTTAATGAATTGAATTGGGGGACTATTTCGTTTTGGTGGCAAATATCTTGCCTCCGTTTGAAGATTATTTAGTTGTTAAAGAAAAAGGGTCTTCAAGTTTCTGCTTCCCAATATCATTATCAGTGAGTAGAGTCCAAGCGATATGCAAGTCCTCTAACCTCAGTCGATGGATTGAAAGAATGCTCCGCAAGCCTCGCGCCCATGTTCCTCCTCCAGCTGATCAGCCGATTCATCTCCCTCGACAACAGTAGATCAATTGTCCACGGATGGGGAAGCGAGCAATTTAGTGCCAAAATCATCCACCTCGATCTCTGAAGGCCTAGACGCAAAGTCAACGAAGTCAACAGTTGACTTTGTCGTAAATTCAATGACGTCAACAGTTGAAGTCAACGACTGACTTTGCGGCTGGGCCCTCCAATGAACCAAAATCTACAATCTGTTGGGTTCAGAACGGAACTCTGGCAGGTTTTTTCTCAAATATTGGACCTCTCGGACCTGCTAGTCGACTACCCTAATGTTCTAAAGAAGGCGTCGTTATAGAATTTTCTTCTCCAGAGTTCGAATAACTCTTAGCTGGAAGCCTAATCCAGAGGAGACCAAAAGCGTTACCATCTCAGAGGCCCAGAGCTTGTGGAACTGAAAGAAGACTGATAGACAGTTTGGATCACGATAAAAAGAATAGGATTGACGGTTAGGATATTTTCTGAGCATGAATCCACAGCTGGAGGGACATGTAGGTAATGAAGACAGATGGAATGAGCATGAGCAACCATTGAAGTGGAATCAAGGGCGATTTGTGGAGGGGCATGCGAAGATGGAGGAGGATGGACGACTAGCCAGCCGCGTGACATTTTATCATTTGATACATAGACAATTTACTGCAATTATTCACCATATAACGCCTATCTACATAATTATGCATGACGACATAGAACCCGTGAAAGATATAGACTAGACTTAATCTGCTGGCGTTTATGGGATGCAACTAAAGGAAAAAGGTGTAGGATAAAAGTTGTTTAAAATGGACCATTTTACCGTAAATTTCGGCATAAAATTTGGTAGAAATTTGGGTATCCAGTTTAGTTTTACAGGTCATAGTTTTTGAGGCTATAATTTCTAGAGATTTCTGGGGTTTTTAGTATCTTTGAAACAACATATAATCTTGAAAAATTGTAAAGCATCGTAAATTTATATTATTTGATGATTTTTTGCTTTCGGATTCCAAGAAAAATGATTTTTTCCACTTTGTTTTAAATAACCCATATAAAATGCACTTCCCAGAAAAATAAGAAAAACAAAGGTACCTTGGAAACTAAATCAGAACACAGTGATACACACAAAGAAAACAAAATGAAATACCCACAAAAAGTGAAAGAGATTGTAATCGCATTGATAACCTTTCCTTTTGGTGCCAATAGAGACTCCATGAAATTAACCTAAGACACTCATGAATGGTAATTGGCTCCAACAAATGACTTTTAAGTTGGAGATAGAACTTTTGAAAGGAAGTAAAGGTGTGGATTACTTAAATTAAACAAGTGTTGCATGACAGTTTAGTCCCTGTGGAATTGAATTGGGGATAAATATAGATGGACGGGGAAAGAGTAGCGGGGTAGATGGAAATTGCAGTGCAGATGTGGAAAACAGTATGAAACCATGCAAGAGATGACACGTGCCCTCTAGAGTCCGATTTGTTTTCTGAAACTATATAATCCATCTTGCTATGTTCGAAATTTTCATTCTTTCCAGTAGTCCTACTTTGCATGTTTTATGTGTTCAATGTTTTATCTGTTCAGTGTATATTTTGAAATAGTTAGAGTTAACTAAAATTTCCATAGAGGTGTATGTATATGATAGCAACAAAAAAAAGATATGCATGAGAAAAAGATAATTCAAATTTAATAAACTCAATTTTTTGACATTCAACATAGTTAAAGACAAAAATTTAGGAGCATATAAATATAAAAAGAGATAAAAAATAGTTTTATTTGGAATATATCAAAAAATAAAAGTGTGTTACATATTCCTGAGAATTTGAATGTGTTTGTCATATACACTGGCATTAGGGCTTTTGCGGACCCAACGGAAAAAGACAATTCAAATAAAATAAACACAATGTCTTGACATTCAACATAGTTGAAGATAAAAAATTAAGAGCACATAAATATAAAAGGAGACAAAAAATAGTTTTATTTGGAATATATAAAAAATAAATACAATTTTTTTGACATTCAACATATTTGAAGATAAATATTTACGAGCATATAAATATAAAAGGAGATAAAAAATAGTGTTATTTGGAATATATCAAAGATAAAAATTTAAGAACACATAAATATAAAAGGAGACAAAATAGTTTTATTTGGAATATATAAAAAATAAATACAATTTTTTGACATTCAGCATAGTTGAAGATAAAGATTTAGGAGCATATAAATATAAAAGGAGATAAAAAATAGTGTTATTTGGAATATATAAAAAAAAATAAAAGTGTATTACATATTCCTCAAAATTTAAATGTGTTTTTCATATACAATGGTTTAAATGTGTTTTTCATATATATGCATGAGAAAAAGACAATTCAAATAAAATAAAACCAATGTCTTGACATTCAGCATAGTTGAAGATAAAAATTTAGGGGCACATAAATATAAAAGGAGACAAAAAATAGTTTTATTTGGAATACATCAAGAAATAATAGTTTGTTACATATTCCTGGAAATTTAAATTTGTTTGTCATATAGATTGGGATTGGGGCTCCCATGGACTATAAGAGAAATATGTACAAGAAATAGGATTGTGGAAAGAAAAAGTGGGCGATGGTAGAGTGTAATACCTGAAAAGAAGAAATGGGAAAGTATCAGTCTTTGGCTAGAAATTTCTATTCAAAAAAGGTGGAATAACTGGATTGATAAACAAAGGAGGATGTCATCAGTATAGACTTACAACGATGGTACATATAAGTATTTTTGCTATTTGCTTGTTGATGCCTTTTTCTGTTGCCTTTTGTCAGTGACCCGCTTCATGTCTGTTTCGATGAATTCTTCAATGTAGCTTCTCAAGGGGGCGACGTTGATGTCATTTCAGATTTTTATGCTGAAAAGCTCCTATTCTACTTCACTTATATCAATAAAAAGATTACGTAGAGCCTAATAAATGTCTCAATTATGTACAGAATAGTCGAATAGCCAGTTGTCCACGTGATCTTCACCATATTCAAGAATCCTGTAAAATTTTTGTAAACACAACGCCTTAAAATTATCAACTTGTTTATCGAAATCTTGTTTGGTTAAGTTCAACGAGTTGGCAATTAAGTTGGGGTCCTGGAACTCATTGGTCCTTCTGGCTAAGTCTATTTTAGTCAACTTTGTGAATAATGTTTCTTTTTTTAATATTGCTTGCTCACATGAATGGAAAATGAGATACAGGTTATTCACCTTCTCTTTCCAGCATGCTTCTAATTGAGTGATCCGGATTTTGGAGGGGAGATCATGTTGTCTTATTGACATGTCTGGCATGTTGTTGACATGAAAAGAAAAAGGGATGACCGTGTCCAAATAGAAAGTTTCTTCATTTTTTAAATCTGTCTGCAGAAGTTCAAGCAATTTATGTTCCCTCCTTCCGAGGGAATCCATAGTTTGTGATGTTTCCCAAGCCTCAACAATCAGTTCCATTCTTTTCTTGATATTTTTCTCCACATATCCTCTACATGACGATGCGAGCAAGTTGGAGGATCCTTTTAACTTTGCTACATGGGTGGCAAGCATGGCTATTTCCAAAGGACTGACAAACAATGGCATATGAATCAAAGCTTCCTCTAATTCCTTGATCCGATCCTTTAGTCTGGCATTCTTGGCCTCAATGAGTCCAATGGAATCATCAAGAGCATCTTCGGTTGCTCTGTGAAGTCTAGAGATTTGGGATGGCTGCATGTTGGCAAGGTCAACTTCTAAACAATATTTTCCTTTCTTATTTTTTACATCTCTCTTTTCAATAATTAATTTTTTAGATTCACTTTAAAAAACAACACTCTAGAATACGAAGGATTCATCTTCGTCAAAAAATTTGGTATCAAATATGTCCATTGGGTAGCTATGTTGAATCATGTCTCCCGGCTAATCAAGGTTACAGAATATGCTATCCAGACCGGTGTCAAGTTCCATGTTCTCACTCTCAATTTCGGGCTCTTATGCCTCCCCTACAATTATTTTTCTCTTCTTCTGCATGGGAAGCTTGTGAGAACTATCACTTTTAGGATGAACCTCCTCTGTTTGAAGAACATTGGGTTTCTTTGTTACTGTGGTAGGCCCTTGGAGAGATGCTTTGTTACTGTGGTAGTTTTGGTCCTCACGCCCGAATATGTTCACTGTATCTCCATAGAACTGTTGTCGAGCTGGTTGCATTAGTTTATGAAAACGTTTGTTTTCTCCAGATGCTGCTTGAAATGAAAAAATGGAGGGGATAATATAACCCCCTGAAAATGTTGGTTCAATGCGTGTGAATGGAAAATCTCCTCGAGCTCTTCGCTCATTAATGATAATATCTATGCGTGTTGTATGATGAGATGCTAGAAGTAAAGATTAATTATTGCATACTTAGAAGTGTGAAGCTGTCGGTTACAACAAAGAAACATTTAAGCATTGGAGGTTTTGTGAACGAACCAATACTATGGCGTGCGAATGACATTCCATGGTATTTGAAATTAACACTCAAAAGGGATAACAAAACCCCCCACAAAT
>SNQJ01S0043283.1:49776-81168 GCA_010110895.2 Picea sitchensis
CTAAACACTGTTTAGTGACCGTTACCTGATGTCCTTTTTGTAGCCACGAAACTCTGTATGGGCTTGGATGATCAATCGTCTCTAACTCCAACTTTTCTACCATCTCTATAGAAATGAGATTATCTATGCTACCACTATCCGCAATGTCCTTGCATACACTGTCCTTGGTCTTGCAAGTAGTTCGAAAAAGTCTGGTTCTTTGGACTGAACTCTCCACCTCCTTCTCTGGTGTCAAAATCTCTTTTCGCATCATTAGCGATCTTCCACCTTCAGCATATTCCACCTCAACATCTCGCCTCTGTGCTTCTGTGATGTGAGTTTCTCCACTCTCTTTCTTTTTATCTGGACACTCATAAGACTTGTGCCCATTCTTTCCGCATGTGAAGCAAGTTATTACTCCACCTCTTCCTCTTCCTCTACCTCTAGTACGAGGAAACATATTATTATTAGCATAATCTCCTCTCTGCTCAGTATGATTCCCTCTCTGTTCATCATATTTCCCTCGCTATGAGGTTCCACGTCTCTCAGTTCGAGTCTGAGGTTTCTTCCAGTCCTCCTTGGGCTTCTGGCTTTTATCCTGGGCAACTGATTTTCTTTTGGGCTGACTTCTGCCTCGGCCTCTTTGACCCTGCTTTCGGCTCAGCTTCTCTTCTGCTTTTAGAGCCATCTGATAAGAATCTTCCACTGTTCAGATGGTTACCATGCTCATTTCATCCTGAATGTTGTATCTCAGGCCATTCATGTACCTGGAAACTTTTTCATCATCGCTTTCCCGATGACCTGCCCTGATGTTCAGCTTATAGAATTCTTCAGTGTATTCTTTCACTGTCATCAGCTTCTATCTCAAGTTTTGCATTCTCCTAAACCGAGTAATATGGTAATCTCTGGGGATGAATTTCGCCTTCATCTTCACGATCATTATGTCCTAGCTCTTGATCTTCTACTTTCCCTTATAGCGTCTGTCAGCTTGTAATTCATCCCACCACAATGTTGCATGTCCTTTCAATCTTGTGATAGCATGCTTGACCTTCTTGTCCTCTTCGACATCTTCATAGTCAAAGTATGTGTCTAGAGCTCTAATCCAGTCTAGAAGCTCCTCTACATCTAGATTTCCCTCATAAACTAGAATGTCCATTTTCGCTCTTGCACCCATTCTTGCAATAGCTCTAATCAAACGTTTGTTTGCTGCATCTTCGGCTGAAACTTCTTCCTCATGTTCAACCTCAATTTCACTTTTGGAATCACTAAGATCCCTAGCACTGACTGTAGGTCTCTGTGCTGTCTCCATGTCTTCAAGTCTAGTGCGTAAATCACGCATTTCTTTTTCCATGGCTGGATCAGTCATCTGCCTACCTCTTCTTCTCAGCATTTCCCTCTCCTTTGGAGGATCGAGTGTTTGCCTGTCCCTTCTCCTCAGTGGCATGGTGAATTCTCCTTTTCCTTGCTACAAAAAGTAAAGAACCTTTCTGTGCTCTGATACCAAACCTGACGCAGCCCTCCCCAACCTGCGGGTTAGAAGGTCATGTACACAGGACGATTCTTCTCTCCTTGGCCCAAAGAGCTCTCAACAACCGCTCTTCTATTTCCCTTTCGGGAAATCTGCACCCACAATGAAACCTTGTGAGATTCCTCCCTCATGCTTCAGGGAATCGAACTTCGCGATATCGCGAATCCTGATGCAAGGCTTCTGGGACTTCGACTCATGAAACTCTGAAATGGTCAACGTGGTTGACTTCTATGTTGATAGTGTGCCACCTGTCTGCCTTGCAGGCTCCTATGGTCCCACACCATCCTTTTAACTCTTCGTGACTTCGCGTTTCACGATTTTGTGAACTTTGATACCAAGTCTTCGACCCTTCCACTCACGAAATCCCGATAAGCGATTTTACGAGTGACCCAACGGCTCCTGGCTGACTTGGATCGATGGATCTGTCTCTCCTGAGCTTGCAGCTTTTGGAATACTCGCGATAACTCCTCTGATCCTTCGTGATATCTGACGGCTCACGGGACTTCGCGAACTCTCCACAGAGAATTTCAATCGTCCGTCCTTTCCTTGAGAACCCATCCTCCTGCGGTCCAACGTCACTATGCCTTCCTCCAATTCTTCTAGGTACTTGGCCTCTGCCTTCCTTCGACTCCCTCAAAGGTCCAAATCCTTCTAAACTTTTTCACGACTTTGAGTCTTTATGAAAACTCCTGCTCACACTCCTTGCGCCAAACCTTCAAACACTTTCAAGGGTTGAACTTCTTCGACTCTGCGCACACTTACAACAATAGTCTCTCAATACTTCACTCAGATTCAAAACTCTGAGACTTTACTCAGCCTGCGCACTCCTTGCACGACTCCTGTGCCTGACTACACTTCTGTGTGAATGAGAACAAAATCTATCTAGTCTGAGCTTTCAGAGACAAACCTCTAAACCCTTTGTCAACGCACTCCTTGCAGACAATTCAACTGCACTCCTTGCACGAACTCTTGCTCAAATAGAGAAACAATTGAAACTCATTCCTTTTCCCCTTTCCTCTCAGATTTCAAACATTCAACAAGAAATCATTCATACATAGCATAAAAGCAAATGTACAACAGAAAGAGTGAAATAACCATGAGAATAACATTTAACATACATACACAGAGAACAAACATGACGCCATGAATTTGAATCAAATCTTTCTCTATTAATTCAAATCTCTGTACATGGGGTGTCTTCACACAGCTCTCTTCTCTTTCTCTTCTATGCTCTTCATAATAATGTTACAATACACAATGAGGGTGTCTATATCCCGTTTCCCTTTCTCATTCTAAAACTGTCTAATCTAGAATTGAATTCTATTTACTTGCATTAACTACCATAAATTCCTTCTACCTACTAAGGACAAGAGAGGATCTCTCAAGGTCCGTTTACATTATACAAGGGCGCTCCTTCTTAATGGCTTCATTAATATTTTAAGACATTTTCAAAATTTGTGTTGGGTGCTTTTCCAGCTGTCCGTTGTCTCCGCGCTGGCTCGCTTGAGATGCTCCTGCATCACGTCCCCTCATGTAGCTCGACTTGTTGAACAACCTCATCTTCAACAGGTTCATGACAAACTTCCACAAGCTAAGCAATGCGACATCTCCAACAATACAAGCAACTCACCAAGATGCAGATTCAACAAACCCTTTTCCCTCTCCCCCAGGAATTCTACGCAATGGATACCATTGCTTCCTAAAGAGGGAGGATTGATCCAGGTGGATATCGGTGGCCACACACCTTTTCCGACTAGCTCAAAACAATTTTCTGGCAATTTTGGCAATTTACTATTTTTAGCAGTTTTTAACTTCCGGGGCCATTTTGAGGGCCCAAATGAATGTTTTTCAAGATCAAGGTTCTCAATGATAGCCAAAGCCATGATTGAGCCCCCAAAATGAATCTCCTCGATGATATATTTCCAACGAGCTATCACACCCCTAAAACAAAGATTGTATGCAAAAGTTACGACCTCGAGAAGTTGATGTACTCACTTACCCAAATGGGGCCCACATGACTTTTGGCGCTTCATCTCCTAGGGTTAGGTTTTTGGATGTCTAGTGTTTTTGACATTCTAGTTTATTATAAAAATGCCTTCAAAGCCTCATTGTAATCATCTTCTTGTGAATGCGAGTAGCCGTCACTTCTCTTCTCAGAGATAAGCTACCACCATTCTAGCAAGTCTTTCACTCTGCATTTTTACAGTCTTTGTACATTTCTTTCATTAATAGAAATCGTGTATTACTGTATATCTGTGTTTATGGTTGCATCTATGATACATTTATGTTATCTTATTGAATATCTGTGATATCTCTGTGCATTTCTTTATTATATCTCCACTCGCATTTCGTGCCGAAAATAATCCGGATCAGTGAGTGTCGAATGGTGAAATTGCATGCGTCAGAATTTTTGACTGTAAAATGCGTAAAACGGAACAGGGAATGATGGTGAAATTCATTGGATGGTTTGTATATTTGTAGAATTGTAGGACCTAACAACTTAATTTAGTTTTTTTATTATAAATAAGACTCTTTTATTATAAACAAGTGCAAATAAGGAATGGCCAAATATGAAAAGAGGTCGCACAGTTTTCAAAATACAGCGAATTCTCAGTAGAGGTGAGGGTGAATGGTCAGATTGTATGTCTCAAAAATTTTAACTGTAAAATGCATAAAAGGGAAGAGTGCAAGCAAGGAATGGCGAAGCATGAAAAGCGGTCGGACATGCTTCAAAATAGGGTTAAAGGGGATTGCTAGTAGAGGTGAAGGCTGGCGTTCAAATTGTATGTATCGAAATTTTTTACTGTAAAATGCGTAAAAAGGAAAACTGTATGGTGGGGCGGCCCAGCAATCGATTTGTATATTTGCAGAATTGCGGGTGTTGTTTGCATGTCGTGGAACAATGGAAGGGAAATCTTTAGTCCGCCTAGCCAGGAACTGGCAATGGAAAAAGTGGCCAAGTATGGAATAGGGAAATGGTCGGTTGGACTTGGTTGGAAAGAAGTGCGAAGGTGGTGGGCACAGGGAACAGTGACTAGGAATTGGATATTTCATGAACCTGCCAACTCGATGATCTGCGAAAGAGATTCATACAAATGGATAAGTATGGAAAGAGGACGGACGGGCTTCAAAAATGGGGTGAGGATAGTTGCATGGGAGACGTGAGGACCCCACTGTCAAACTAAAGCTCTCGAAACTTATGAGTGAAAACTATGTAATGGGGAAGAAGGTATGATGTGACATTCCAGTTGTAAATTTGTATATCATGGAAGTGTGGGTGCTCTTTGGAGGTGACAGAAAAATGGAAGTGCACCCTAGAGACCGCCTCCCCGAGAATCCACAATCGGAAATGTGGCTAGGTATGGAATGTGGAAGTAGTCGGTCGGAGTTCGGGTGTTGTTTGCAAGCGGCGGAACAATGAAAACGCAATATTGAGCACACCTATCCGGTAACTCGCATATTCGAAAAATTGCGAGCCTAAAAGTTTGTACAATATGAAATGGGGAAGCAGTCGGTTGGGCTGGTGATATAAAAGTAAGTGAAATCTGAAGACGTGAATCTGCCAACTTCCGCACCTAGAAATTTTTCGAAATTTTCAATACTAAATTATTAATATTAAATATTGATATTGTACAATTTAATTACATAAAATTATTAAAGGATTTTAAATATGGGTGTAAGTTTGTTCTTGATACATTATTCCATGACTATAACATATTAACTTAAGTATTAAACTACCTAACATTATCTAAAAACATTATTTTCAATACTAAACTATTAATATTAAATATTGATATTGTACAATTTAATTAGACAAAAAAAATTGTACAATATGGACGAGGAAGCGGTCAATCGAGCTGGTAATATAAAAGTAAGTGAAATATGAAGACGTGAATTTGCCAACTTCCGCACCTAGAAATTTTCCGAAAAACGAGTAATACATACTAAATATGTACCTTTATAAAGTATGGACATGAGATTTTATATAGCATGTACAGATCCTCCATTCCATACTTAGCCACTTTTTGGATTGATGATTCTCGAGCTAATGGGATAAAAAATAGGCCTCTATTGCTCAGTTTTCTACAAATAGCACCCATAGTTCCGCAATATACAAATTGGCAGGCGGACTTGCTGGTTGGTTGCCTCAACATTGCACTTCTATTGTTCCATGTCCTCCAAACAACACTCAGAGTTCCGCGATATACAAATTGACAGACAGACTCCAGGGATGGTGGGCTCAAGATTACGATTGTTTACGGATGGTGGTCCTTATCAACTATCTAACATTATCTAAAAACATCATTTTCAATACTAAATTATTAATATTAAATATTGATATTGTACAATTTAATTACATAAAATTATTAAAGGATTTTAAATATGGGTGTAAGTGTGTTCTTGATACATTCTTCCATGACTGTAACATATTAACTTAAGTATTAAACTTCTTTCATTATGGGCTGTTAGCATTAAATATTAATAATTGCATGTCTAGAAACAAGAACGATGATTTTGCTACAACATTGTAATTTGGTATTGCTATCTTCTATCTGCATTGCAAATAGAATTGAACGTTGGTTTGAAATTGTGTGCAATCCATTTTTTGTTTGCATAAAATCCTGGTGGATCGACACAGTATATTGTCATAAAATTGTTAGATGATCCATCTTAAAACAAATTACCTAAGAAAATACAATATCTAAGAACTACGAGACTACCAAACCATGCCATTGAGAAGAGGCGTTAAATCTAGAAAAGAAGCAGCAATGAAGACTCTGAGGCAATTTTTTTTAATAGCAAATCCATTTAAAAAAAAAACTTTGAGTAGTGTATATCTATCCTTAGAAATTGGACCCAGTTCTTTGGGCCAAAACATTGAACGTATCCGCCACAAACACAGGCACAGGATCCACAGTATGTAGGAGCCATCAACATGCTCTTCAACATGCATACAAAACTGATAACCATGCCTTTTTTTTTAGGAAATCCTTGCATTTTTCTCCTCGATGGATTATCATGTGGTAAAATTGATAGTTCTCAGAATCTTCCCATGAGGAAGAAGACGAAAAAATTTGCAGGGAAAATGGAATAGCCATTAACTGAAAGTTAAGAGACACTAAGAAACTGCCTCTCCACAATCGAAAAACTTCAGGGACACAGGTTGCATGTGCAATTCCAGAGGCCCAAATTAGTCCATTCTAGGTGGAAGGAGATGACTAGTAGAAATATGGCTTGCACCATTGGGAGTTCTGATCCTCATTCCCAAAGATGTTAATTGTATATCTAGAGAATAGGACAACAATCCCACAATTGAATATTTTTTTTGTCTTGAAATATATCTCTGGGAGCATCAATATATCAGTTCCTTACAGTGAAATTCATACGCCCAGAACAGACTAATTTGGACCTCTGAAATTCCTACTTTCAAGCTACAAAGTGGCTATTGCATTCAATGTCGGTTTCTTTTCTAAAAATCCTTCTTTTGGTGTTATCAGGACCATCATCATTGAGTCAGGAAGTTTCGCCCATTATGGTTGATTTCAATTTGGTCGCAGGAGAGGGAACAGTCTCTGGATTTCCATCATCCATTGTCGTATCATCGTCCATCAGATCATCTTCTTCCAACTCAGAATCCATGACATCAACCTCTGCGCCAACCATCAATGCAACTTGGAAGGTTCTCTGAGTAGGCAGGGTTGCCTTGGAATTCTTTGGCTTGAAATATATCTCTCGGTGTACCAACGGACCATCCCCTTTTTTACTCATGGGTGGAGGGAGATGAATAGTAAGAATATGCCCTAGAATACTAGAACCTCTGGCCATCATGCCCGAATGTGTTTACTATATTTGGACATAACTGTTGCCACAAGTTAACGAGCATTTCCATTGCTCCAGATGATGTTTGAAATGAAAATTGGGGAGGGATAATATAACCCTCCGCAAATCATGGTTTAATGCGTATCAATGGAATATCTCCTTGAGCCTTTCGTTGATCAATCACAATCTCCAAGGTTCGTGCATAATGATTTGTTACCATTAAATCTCATTAATTTCATATTTAGAAAAAAGTGCGAAGGTGGCGGTGATGGCGAAGAGCGATTAAGAATTAGAGATTTCTTAAAGGCTCCAACCGGCCAACCGGCCGACACATGAAAGAGATTGCATCATGTTTGAAATGAATACTTGGAAAGGATAACACTCTTCTCCAAAAATATTGGTTTAATTCGTAGTAATGACAAATCTTCTCCAGCCTTTCGTACATTAATGACAATCTTAACGATTCCTGTAGGATGAACTATTAGAATTAAAGATTAATAATTGCATATCTATAAATAAGTACAAAGGTAGTGGTGATGGTGAAGAAAGACTAAGCATTGTACATTTCGTCAACCCGCCAACCCGCAAAACAGATTCCAAGAAATGCCCAAGTATGAAAAGCGGTCAGGCGGGTTACAAGAAAAAAGGGTCTGAAGATATACATAGGAGATATGAGGGGTTGATGGTCATATTTCATCTATGACAAATATCGGCCATCAATTTCTATATCATGGAATTTTAGGTGTTGTTTGTGCGTAGGGGAACAATGGAAGCACAATGTCGAGAGGGAAATTTGTATATTGCTAAACTTCAGGTGTTGTATATAAAAGCATGAGACATTCATAAAAAGGACCAAGTAAACAGAAAGAGAAAGCATACTGGATGAAGGGGAATTTGTTTGCTACTTTGTAAATCGTGAAAGTCCAAGTGCTATTTGCAGGCAGCAGAATAATGGAAACGCAATGTTGAACTCGCCTATGCGGGAACCCGTGATTCAAAAAGTTTGTTCAATATGAAACAGGGAAGCGGTCGGTCGAGATGGTGATACAAAAGTAACAATGGAAATTTGAAGATGTGAATCTGTCAAATCCTGCACCTAGACATTTTCCGAAAAACAAGTAAGTAAAGAAAGGGAAAGCAGAGGGAAAAATTGAAAGCGGATGGCAATTTTCGGAAGCGGGAATTGTTGTAAGAAAGCACCATTGATGGTCTTAACAGTAACTATGGAGTTCATTAAACATGTTAATAGGTTCTTCAATCAAGGAAAAGATATAGCGAGAGATGTTTATAGTTTCCAGAATCTGTTTGTATAAGAGAAGCGTTGAAAAGTTACAAGAGAATCAATTTTTGGATGTTTAAGTAAAGTTTTTGTACTGTTAGCTTCACCGCAAGTATAACAACAACGAATTTGAATTTTAATGTCCTCTCGTTCATATGATTGTTCCATTAGACTTCGCATAGTATATACTCTTTTATTTCAATTTGTTTGCCAATTTGTAGATCGCGGAAGTCACGGTGTTGTTTGCAGGTGGCGGAACAATGGAAACACAATATTGAACCCGACTATTTGATAACTTGCATATTCATAAAACCGCAAGCCACAAATTTTGTACAATATGAAACGGGGAAGCGGTTGGTTAGGTTGGTGATATAAAAGTAAGTGAAATATGAAGACATGAATCCGCCAACTTTTCTACCTAGAAGTTTTCTAAAAAAATGAGTAATACATACTAAATATGTACTTCTATAAAGTATGGACATGAGATTTTATAGACCATGTACGGATCCTGCATTCCATACTTAGCCACTTTTTGGATCGAGGGTTCTCAGGTGGGCGGGCTCAAAATTGGGCCTCTATTTTTCCGTTCCCTACAAATAACACCCATAATTCCACGATATACAAATTGACAAGCAGACTTGAGGGTTGGCTGGCTCAACATTGTACTTATATTGTTCTGTGTCCTCCAAATAGCACTCGGAGTTCTGCGATATACAAATTGACAGATAGACTCCATCAAGATTGCGATTGTTTACGGATGGTGATCCCTAACAACTATCTAACATTATCTAATAACATTATTTTCAATACTAAATTATTAATAATAAATATTGATATTGTACAATTTAATTAGACAAAAAAAATTGTACAATATGAAATGGGGAAGTAGTCAGTCGGGCTGGTGATATAAAAGTAAGTGAAATCTGAAGACATGAATCCGCCAACTTCCACACCTAGAAATTTTTCGAAAAATGAGTAATAGATACTAAATATGTACTTTTATAAAGTATGGACATGAGATTCTATAGAGCATGTATGGATACTGCATTCCATACTTAGTTACTTTTTTGATCGCGGGTTCTCAGGATAGCCGACTCAAAATTGGTCCTCTATTGTTATGTGTCCTACAAATAACACCCAGAGTTCTGCGATATACAAATTGACAGGCCAAATTGTGGGTTAGTTGGCTCAACATTACACTTCTATTGTTCTATGTCCTCCAAACAACACTTGAATTTCTGTGATATACAAATTGACAGATAGACTCCAGGGATGGCGGGCTCAAGATTGCGATTGTTTACGGATGGTGATCCCTATCAACTATCTAACATTATCTAATAACATTATTTTCAATACTAAATTATTAATATTAAATATTGATATTTTATGATTTAATTAGACAAAAAAAATTGTACAATATGAAACATAGAAGCAGTCAGTCGGGCTGGTGATATGAAAGTAAGTGAAATCTGAAGACGTGAATCCGCCAACTTTCGCACCTAGAAATTTTTCGAAAAATGAGTAATACATACTAAATATGTACTTTTATAAAGTATGGACATGAGATTCTATAGAGCATGTACAGATCCCGCATTCCATACTTAGCCACTTTTTGGATCATGGGTTCTTAGGCTGGCAAGCTCAAAATTGGTCCTCTATTGTTCCGTGTCCTACAAATAGCACCCAGAGTTCTGTGATATACAAATTGACAAGAGGAATTACGGGCTGGCTAGATCAACATTGCACTTCTATTGTTCTGTGCTATACAAATTGACAAACAGACTCCAGGACTGGCAGGCTCAAGATTGAATATCTATTTCAAAATAATACTGTAAATTGGAAAAGTCATCCATTAATTCATATTGATACCTCTTAATTCACTTTCTTCTTATACTAGGTTAGGTTATGATTGACATCAAGTATATTTTGAATAGACTTGTCTTATTAACCAATTCTCGATGTACATAATCATAATCAAGCTTCAAATGCTAATACATACAAATGAGTTTGATATTAGCAAATTGTTGATGTGTAAGATCAAATAAAGATTCAAATGCTAATAAACACCAATGAGTTGGACAATATCATTGTGAAGTACTAAAACATCGTCACAAAGTTGGATAATAGAGTTTTAAAATGTTTTGACCTTATTATGAAGTTACATATTTGATAACAGAGTTTTAAAATCATTTGATCTATATGTAATAAATATGACATATTAGATGTAATATGTAATACATATTACGTGTAATATGTATTATTCGGAAACTCGCGATCCAAAAAGTTTGTACAATATGAAATGGGGAAGTGGTCGGTTAGGCTGGTGATATAAAAGTAAGTATAAATCTGAACATGTGTATCCGCCAACTTCTGCACCTAGAAATTTTCCTAGAAATGAGTAATACATACTAAATATGTACTTTTATAAAGTATGGACATGAGATTTATAGAGCATTTACGGATCCCTCATTCCATACTTAACCACTTTTTGGATTGCAGGTTCTCGGGCTTGCGAGATCAAAATTTGGCCTCTATTGTTCCATGTCCTACAAATAGCACCTAGAGTCCCGCGATATAAAAATTGACAGGTGGACTTGCCGGCTGGCTGGCTCAACATTGCACTTCTATTATTCCATGTCCTCCAAACAACACTCATAGTTCCGCGATATACAAATTGACAGGCGGACTCCAGGACTGACGGGCTCAAGATTGCGATTGTTTACATGTATACCATATAACATATATGTTATATTTCTAACATTATTTTCAAATACTAAAGTATTAATATTAAATATTGATATTGTACAATTTAATTACATAAAATTATCAAAGGATGTTAAATCTCTTATTTTTTTTAAAATGAAGGAAAAAAAACAAATCTTTTTAAAATTCTATGAACGCAAGCATAACAATGACCAATTTGAATTTTAAGGGCCTCTTGTTGATATGATAGCACAATAGGACATCACACAATATATATTCGTTTATTTAAAATTATTATAGAAGATTAATTTTACCAAGTTCATCGATCAAGGAAAAGTGCTAAAACAAGTGGCATACTACATTTGCGTCACATCGCCATACACATTGACAGGTGGACTTGCGGGCTAAAAAATTTCAATTCTATTGTTCTGTGTCCTCCAAACAATACTCGGAGTTTCACGATATACAAATTGACAGACGAAACATACAACCAAGAACCACCTAAACTCTAAATAGGCCGCAAGAAAGTTCCCACAAGGTTCCAGAGAGCAGCACGCATCGACCTTTGCAACAAACAATTTTATATACAAAGAAAAGACGCTATGACATTGGTTTTCTCTTACATCTAGTATATGTTCCCACGAGAAAATAACCAGGGCCATGGGATATATGGGGTTTATTTCCATGCTTCCCATTTTTGGACTGAACAATCTTATCTTATGTGCATGCAATCTCAAGTACTCGAGTCCTACGGACATTTAGATGGGTGTTGAAGAAATATTATAGAGACACATGAGATATTTTCGTTTCCTGCTAAAGCTTGATCTTTTTTTCTTTTTCTAGTTTTTTTTTTTTTTTTCCNATTGTCCTCATTTAAGGTAAATTTGTTGTGTATCCTAAAGTCGCGCAACATGTAGACACTGCTTGCCTTTTTATGTAGGTATGCTTCATAAGACAATTATGCCAACCTAGGAAGCACATCTTGTAACAGGGGCTGCCTAATTGTACAATGCATGGTTGTGTTGCCCACGATTCATATGGAAACATTGAGGCAATGCCCATATATATATGGACATTTTTCATCGCATCGTAGACAATCAATAATATCATCACTTATCAAAGAGAAAGAAGAAGCAAGAGAGTTGCATTTCGCACATACAGGCTTAAAGGGGGTCGAGTATGCATTCGTTGCAACCAAAGAACCTTCAACCTGGAAATGCGAGCATAGGAATTAATACATTGAACAATATAATACACAACTGTACCTTCCCCCCACTTAAAAAAAATAAAACAAGCCGCATAAATTTGGTGAAGGCTATTTGTATAAGCAAAGTGAAGATGATTTTGTTGATGTATATGCACAACAGTTGTAGAGATAGTTAGTTTCTTCAGATCATGTACTATGTCTGCTCGCAACTCTGTTACAAATGTTGCTTGGGTTGTGCGAAAGATCATTTTTCTAACATCCCTTTTCTTTGTTATATTTTTGAAGAGCATAAGTGGAAACTGCCCTTTATGCAATTGTTGTTCCATTGACGAAAACAAATTTGAATAGGTATCGAACAATTGCAGATGCAACATGGAATAATGAAATATTTGTGTAACTTACCCAAGATACATGCACATGCGAAAGTAAATGACAAAACTGGACATGGAAAGCGGTACCATTTCATTGTCGTTGCCCGACTCTCCATCCTTTATATGGAGAATGTGTTGCGAGCCAAGTTTTCTCACCAGTGTGACAGCTACGCCAATGGTTCCGATTGGGTAAATATCATTTCTCTGTGAAATCTGGCTGATAGTTGCGTCCGGGACAAAACAATATTATGAACAAACAACGAGAATTTTTTCCACAATACTTGTTTCGTTGAGAGAAATAATCCAATAGCAATCACCATGGTCGTATACTGTTTTGGGAAATATATTAAAATTTATAATGGATATATCATTACCTGAAAATATCTTTTCTTCATGTTTCTGGACAATTTGTGTAGGAATAGTCAGTGTGACACGCGGGAGAAGATATGTCTCGAAAAACCTTCATTTAGGCCCTCAAAATGGCCCCAGAATTCAAAACTGCTAAAAATAGTAAATTGCCAAACTTGCCAGAAAACTGTTTTGAGCCAGTTGAAAAAGGTGGGTGGCCACCGATATCCACCTGGATCAATCTTCCCTTCTTAGGAATCAATGGTCTCCATTGCGTTGAGTGCCCGGGGGAGAGGGAAAAGCGTTTGATGAATCTGCATCTTGGTGAGTTGCTTGCCTTGTTGGAGACATTGCGTTGTTCAGTTTGTGGAAGTCTGTCACGAACCTATCGAGGCTGAGGATTTTCAACAAGTCAAGCTACAAGAGAGGACGATGTGCAGAAGGAATATTTGTGCTTTGCTACAACCTTGTCAACCTGCTTCTATTGGATAGAAGGTTCTTGGGGTAAGGCTGTAGTGGTTGCAATGTCCTTTTTTTTCCCTTTTGAATAGATTGTGATGAAGCTGAATTTTGCAGTATGAGATACTACCTTGTGACACTGTTTAGGTGGAAAAATAATTGGAACTACCTCTGGTACTCTGTAGAGATGACCCCCTAGAGAAACAATGACACTATGGGGTCGAGACTCATAAACAACATGGCATATCCACTTATATGGCTGGCCCAAGAGAATATCATAGACATCCAGTGGGGAAACATCACATAATACCTCATCCTTGAAGGGATGGATGTCGTATGACAATCGACATTGTTGGCTGACATGAAGATCTCATCCTTGGCGAAGCCACCCGATGTTGTATGGTTGCGGGTGTGGTGTTTTCGACAATCCCAACTGTTTGACAACCTCTGTTGAGATGAGGTTCTTATGGCTTCCTTTATCAACAATAAAATGCAGTAGGGTCCCCTTCACCCACATCTGTGAATTAAAAAGGCACTCCCCCTCTTCAGGATCTATTGGTTCTTCTAGTTGAATTGTTGTGGTCATGACAATAGTAGTGGGGTCTGCGTTAATGATCTGTCCTTTACCAATATTTTCAAAATTAGATTTTGAATCAGGGTTCAACTCCTTGTCTTTGATGTCAGACACCAATGACTGTTTTGAGAGACATTCATCAGTGTTTTGCCAGGGGATTTTGTGGAAATCACACCATTTTTCGGTGTCCTTATTTGTCTTCTCATGACCCTTCTTTTACTATGGATTGGACTGGTTTTCGGGAGACTGTTTATTAGGGTCATCTTTGTCATACTTTGGTTGTTGCGGATTTGTAGACCCAAACTCCCGTTTGTTCTGGTGCTTAAATTTCTGCTCGATTTTAACAACATATTGATAGGAAACACCAAGTGATGAGATGTCCAGAAAATCCATTTCAATTTGGATGTATCTGTGTACAGCCCCATGGTATTTCAGAACCAAATGTTGTTCAGAGTCTTTGATACCCATCTTGGTGCTCAAAGTATGGAAGGCATTGGTGAACTCTGGAACTACTTGGCCCCTCTCTTGTCGCAGTGTGGTCCATCTCATGTATTGGTCCTCGTAGTTTCCAACAGGGTAACACTGTTCCTTTACCGCATCCAAAAAAAAATCCCAAGTGGGCTCGGCCCCATATATTCCAGACTCCTCTGTGGAAATTTGGTCCTAGTAAGTTTCCCACCAATGTTTGACCTGTGGGAGAGCTTTAAGGAGTGCAAAGTTGATCTTTTATCTGTCGAAAAAATTGTGAACAGAGAAATAACCTTCTAACAGAGTTAACCATTTTTCTAAGGATTTTGCATCTATATATCCTTCAAATATAGGAATATCAAAATTAACTTGTACCTTGAAAGGCGAGGTGCCTCCAAAGTGGTTGCTTGATGAATATGTGCTTGTTGCTATCGACTGGCGTTGAAGGATGTGGGAACAATTCTCCATCATTTCGTCCCTCTATCGCATGAGAGCTTGTTCAAACAACAGATTGATAGGATCGTCTGCTCCGTCGTTTTAATTTTCTTCCGCCATTGGGGGTTTCTTGGGTGTGTGAGAGCAATTTTATTTAGGAGAGACAAGCTTGAGACCCAAATTTCTATACTTGGACCTCATCGGGGACATGCACTGCAAAAAACGATCAAGATCAGCATGCTCTGATACTACTGATCTAGATTATTTTCGGCACGAAATGAGAGCGGAGATATAATAAAGAAATGCATAGAGATATTGCGGATATCCAATAATATAACAAAAATGTATCATAGATGCAACCATAAACACAGAGATATAGTAATACACGATTTCTATTAATGAAATAAATGTACAGAGATTGTACAAATACAAAGTGAAAGACTCGCTAGAATGGTGGCAACTTATCTCTGAGAAGATGATTACAATGAAGCTATGAAGAAATTTTTACAATAAAAAGGAATGCAAAAAACCCTAGACATCCAAAAACCTAACCCTAGGAGATGAAGCGCCAAAAGTCATGTGGGCCTTGTTTGGGTAAGTTAGTACATCAACTTCTCGGGGTCGTAACTTTTGCATACGATCTCCATTTTAGGCGCATGATATCCCATTGGAAAGGTATCATCGAGGAGATTAATTTCGGGGGATCAATCATGCCTTTGGCTATCATTGATAATCTCAATCCCAAAAAACCTTCATTTAGGCCCTCAAAATGGACCCGGAAGTTAAAACTGCTAAAAATAGTAAATTGCCAAAATTACCAGAAAACTATTTTGAGCCAGTTGAAAAAGGTGGGTGGCCACCAATATCCACCTGGATCAGTGGAATTTGCGCTATGTTCGATGTCTCGCTTGTACTTGTTGATACTTCTGATGAGCTGCAAACCATGTATTGCAGATGGCATCATCATATTCACCATGTCATAGATGAATAAATAACCGAGGATATTTGTTTGGTAAACATACTAGGAACATAATGTATGCATATTTACCTTTGAACTTGTCGGTCTGCTGATGTCTGGGATGACTGGCTGCTCATGGCCATGTCACTAGTCCAACTTTTTCTGATGCAAGCATGTGTAGATGAACATCAGAAGGACTAAATAAGAATATGCATTGTATACTATCCATAACAATTCTTAATGTCACATGCAGGGTGGAAGGAGGTGGAATACGAAATAGGGTGTCAAGGAATATACTCAGGAAACATGAGGACTTGAGTGTAAAATTGTATGCCTATGATTTTTTGACTGGAAAAATGTGTAACAGTAAACAGGGAGGGAGGGCAGGGTACGTCGACCTGCAATCGACACAGTGGGTAAGTATTGAATAAGGTAGAAGTGTGACCATAATTGTGAAACCGTTAGTCTGCCAACCGGTGCACCAAGGCATTTTCGGAAAGACCACTAATCAGAGAAATTAGAAAACAAAAGGGATAATATGAAATGGAAAAAGTAGAAATGGGGAGGGAAGAAAGGCCCATTGTTGCCAAGTCATCATTTTCTAGTCTAATATTATATGCCCCCACCGGGTTTGTATATTTAATTTACCAGCACAGTTGGTATACCTTTTCGAATATTGTACCACAGAACCCTCTGCTATTGCATAGAACAATTCATATTCCTATCCAACCAACTTGTTTCTTCCAAGGTAGCAACGTCGAATATACAATGGACATGAAGGCAAGTTAGTACGAAGACAGACATGTAAAAGAAAGAGAAACGGTTCTATTTATTCCAATGTAACAAAAAATAGAATACAATTCACATGAGAATACATTGAAACATATGTAGTATATACACACAGGTACACCCAAAAAATTATATTTGAAGGAAGAAAGAACAAAAAAAAAAAAAAAAAACAGGTTCAAAGCAGTAGAACAAGCACAACAAATATACAGACAGTAAATGAAATACTGAACATTGGAATATGAAATAAGAGTACAGGTATCCACCTTTGTAAATCCTCATCTACATTCTCGCCAAAGATTCCATCATCCTCTCCATCCATTCTATTTGTTTAAATGGAAAAATACAACAGACATGAAGGAGGTCAGTATGCAGGAAGACATGTAATGAAGATAAGTTATTATGTGGGAAGGTACGAAGACGTCCAACTGCAACTGTAGGACCTCAAATTAGCAAAGTTGAATCAAACAATAACAACAAGCATGGAACAAGCATCAACCATTGAACCAATGATGCCGATGGAGAACAATTTTTCACAATTTCACTGCAAACAACACCATGAAAAAAATGGAACGAAACTGTATTGCAACACATCTGTACAATACACATTTAAGGCTTCCATACCTATTAGGTAAACACTTAAGACTGTTAGAAATGTCGAAGGGCGTCGCCCTGTGAAAAAATTTAAGAAAGAATGCAGTGTGGTAAGCCTGTTTACGTATGCAACAATGATAAACACTCTTGAAGCACGCAAGAATAAAGAAAAAATCACACATAGTAATATGCTAAAGAATGTATTCGAAGGACAAACTTTGGATCTACATACAATAAACTAGGTAAACACATATAAAGACAATAAATGGAATACAAAACAATGCAATATGAAAGCATGTACCTTTCTATCTCCTCTTCAACCGATGCATTCAAGACTCTGTAGTTTTCTCCAGCTATTATGTTTGTTTGAATGTGGGAACGCATAAAATACAATGAACATGAATGGAATATTTTATGCACCGGAGAACAAGTAATATGTACATACAGTAAATGAGACTCAAAATATAGGTAGAAACATGAACCTTTGCGCTTATCCATCCATAGCTGTAAATATGTAATTTTTTCCCTGCCCAAAATATATTACAAGCCACAAAATATTATGAAATTGCATGGTCGTAGCTAAACACCTTTTGGTTTTCTGTGGCAAAGTATCCAGATATGCTTCCACCCATGGAAATACATATTCTTTATCCTATACACAAATTGTTGTTCCCACGATACAAGATTTTGGTTTTCCGTGGCCAACTACCCAGATATGTTTCCAGATATGGAAATATAATTTTGCAGTATCTTTGATGTACATATCATATATAAAGTACAAGACAAATTGTATCGTGGGAACACCAGTCTGTGTGGAGGATAAATAACATGTATTGTCATATGGGAACATTTCACCATACATGGTTTATAAGTGCAACTTGCATACGTTTATATTTTAACAAAAAAAAGCAGATATTGCAATTTCACATGTACTTCTCGAACTATTTTTTCATGCAACTATTTTCTATCATGTCAACACTGAAGCACCAGCAAAATAAAAGAAAAAATGTCAACCTCTCCAAATAGGTCAAATAACACAACCACATGTCCACTTGTGGATGCAGGGGTTGAACACCGTAAAGCAACCAAAAAAATAATAATAGTACAAAAAAAAAAAATAGCTCCAACTGTCGGCGCAGGACCCCAACCTTGCAAAGATGAAGCAAACAAAAGAAAATAGCAAGCACCAAACCAATGAGAAAGCACTAACATGCCCAACTGCAACCCTAGGGCCCCAAATTATAAACTTGATCCAAACAAACAAAGCTAGCAACCGAAGAACCAACGAACCAACAAATAAGAAACAACCACCGAACTAGTAAACAACATATGTATCTCCAATGATTACAAAACTACAGCTGAAGCATATAAGGAACTAGAAACATATGACGAGCATGCGAGTAGAAATAAGAAAACATTCTTACTTGGAAACTGCAAACACTGAACAACAAAGAAGGAATAGAAAATGAAACTGTGGCATGGAAACTTACTCTGAAATGATGAAAGGAAGAAGCCCAGGTTGAATTGTGAACCAAACAGCAACAACAACAAGCAATCGACGAACCAGTGAAAAAGAAGCACTCACCAAACCAGTAAACAATGTATGTAGCTTCAACGATAATGAAATTGCATTGCAAGGGTAGAAGAAGGATGAAACAAACAATGCCTATTCTACTGGAAGTGGACAACAATATTGTCCAAAATCACTGCAACATTGTATGGAAAATTTCAAGGAAAAATGTACTCCCAGAAGCATATTTAGATAAACATTTAATGTTGTCAGACTGTCTAAGGGCCTCGTGGTATGAAAACATTTAAGCTGTCAAGCCTGTTGGAGGACCTCACGTCATGTAAACATTTAAGTTGTAAAGCCTATTCAACAAAAAAAGTGTCAATACATTTCAATACAAATACATTCGGCAGGGACTAATAATAGTAGCACAAATAAAAAAATAAATCACAATACAAGGTTATAAACTTTGGAATTATCGATCACTATAAAGCTTATGATCTACGACAATGCTACCAGAAAATGCTAAGACAAACATTCAAACTAATGCTAGCATTAATCCACCTTCGAGCAATGCATAAGAAAATTTATGATTCAAAAATACCATATACGATCAAATACTTTGTATATGCCAACTTATATAACATTGGGAATAACGAAGCTGGCAATACGACCTCCAATTTGTTATCCAATCAAATCATGACATATATGGTGTTTTTTATTATATAAAATCAATGTTTTTAGTTCCCTAGTTACAACAGTAGATATTATGGAAATATGTGTGGTCAAAGGACAAACTAATATGAAGTCAACGAATTATTGATCATTATAGTCCCTCTATGCCTACGATAGGGACTAATAAATAAAAGACAACTTTTAAGTTGGTGATGGAACTTTTAAGTTTTGAAAGGAAGTAAAGGTGTGGATTACTTAAATTAAACAACTGAAAGGAAGCGAACGTGTAGAAGATATTCCCTATTTTAATCTCGAAAGGGAGTGAAGGTGTAGAATATATTCCCTATTTTAATCAACTAGAGAAAAAGTATCAATTAATATAAAAAGTTTCATAAAACAATTAACACAAAAGAAAATAACCATTACACTATGATTTCCTTGAAGAAAATCTTTTGGGAAGAAAAAACCTACTTTGTAACTATCAACATTAGCACATAGGTTCTCACTAAATGTGTAACATAGCAAAACCTTCAATAACCTCACATAATATCTTCAACCTAAATACTCAATATGTTAGCATAACAAAACTATAAATCATTTATAATTTATAATTACACATATTAGAAACCACCAGCATTTTTTTTCCATATACTAAAATATTTACTCTATACCTTAAGATAATTGTAACAAACTGAACTAGACTAGAATACCAAATAACTACAATCCATATGATGCACCTAATAACAATAACATGTAAACCATGATAGGTTTAAATGAAAAACCATAGTGATATATCGAAAGGTGAAACAAATTAACAAGAATCTTCCAAGATTTAGCCAAAATCTTCCTAAGAGAAACTTTCCCATCTCTTTCTGTCGAACCCTCCTCCTCCTCAAGGCAGCACAAGTCCTCCCAGAGTGGAGCAACTTCTCTCCTTGAGGGAGCTCCTCCTCTTCATCTACCCAGAATTGTAGAGCTCTCCTTGTCTCTAAGTTCTACCAAAACTTTCATTGCATGGTTGTGTGCACTTGTTCTCTTATAGTCTCTCCAAAGTTCACCATCATGAACGGTTGTGTCCTTTGTGGGTTTCATACCCCTTTGCATACTCGGTCACCCAAACAAACCCATGCACTCTCAGTCATCATGACCCTTGGGACTAACGTGCCCAACCTTAGTTCACCCCTCCAGCCAGTGTGCCCCATCCGTCTAACTGAATTGTCATATTAGGTCCACGTGCCCCATCCTTCTAACCAACTCGTTATCTTGAGTGCGCGTGCCCTTTATGTGAGTTAAGATGAATTTCCTAAGTGTGCCCCCTATTCCTTAGACAATTTTTCTACGTCGATGGAGTTCCCAAGTCTTTCCCTCAGCTCTTCATCAAACCATTCGTTGTTTGACTTGTGACACAAGGCACCTTAGATGGAGTCAATCCTTGGCACGTCACCTTCCCAAGGAACCCCAACTCCCCACTATATGAAGACATATGTTTCTTCATTCATATTGATCGTCCTACTTGCCCAATTTGGAGTATGGTGGAAGGGTGCACGCCCAAGCTAATCTCCAAGGCCTTACATCCTCCCCCACCTCAATTTGATGTCATCCCCAACAACATCCAAAAAATATGTGATCTCCAAGTATCTACCCAACTCATGCCTCTATTGCAACTAAGTCTACTAGAAACCCCAAGTTTCATGCCAATTGGAAACCCCAAAATTCTATCAAAGTGGAAACCCCAAGTTTCCTTGCAAAGTGGAAACCTTAAGTTTCCAACTTGCACAACAATCATCTGCAACCTATACAACCATCCACATTTTCCTCTACCCAAAGTTGTGTGAAACCAAATTGTCTACAATGATGGAAATACATATCCTACCCAACTTTGTATGCAATGTCTAAGCTGTGAGTATTTCGCTGCAATGATCACTCTTCATTTCAATGTTGTTGTTGTTATCTCAATTGTTGGTGCAACCAAAACCTCAAAAATGTCTAAGTGTTGAACTCCAGTGAACTTATTTTTGTGTCCATAGTTCAACCAAACTTTGTTATGTCTCCACACAATGTTATCCCCCAGGCCTTAGAATTATTGGGTAGCTAATCCAACCATTGTTCCCAACTCATGAGAAGGTACTTCCTCATGCCCCAACTTAGTATTTTCGGTCTGCATCTCTATCACTTCATCCAACTCCAAATAATAAGGCAAGTGTTCATCCTTGGCTCATCACTGTCATCGTTTGATATTCATCAAGGAGATCCTACACAATGTCCAAGTGCTACACTTTGAACTTGTTGGTGCATCTGTACTCTGACTTCCTTCTACAATTTGTTCTATAAATGCAATTATCTCAAACCAAGGCAAGGTTTCCCCTCACCTTGTTGCACTATGAAGTCACCCCAAAGAAAATTCATCCACAACAACTTGACCCCACTGTCCACCTCATGGAACAATTTTCCTATCTACCCCAATAAATTTGCATCCAGACTTCGTGTTCCCACAATACTCCAAAAAAAGGAAAGTTCTCAACTCACCTCAACACAACTCAACATATACAATGACCGTGGCCAACATTCCTACACTCCTCAAATGTACCAAAGAACTGTCCAAAGCACTCTAAGTAGAATGAATCACCTCAAATAACTTCCATGCCTTAGGCATGTTTGAACCAATTCTCTACCAACCTCAACCAATGAACCCCATCAGATCTTTAAGTCATTGCACAATCATCTGCAAGTCACCAAGGTGTGATCTACCTCATCCAATGTCCAATACCGAAGCCAAGCAAACACTACCCAAGTCACTTGTTCTACATTCTGCTCATTCAGATTGACTGTCAACAGTTCTTGGTCGACTCCTTTGTAGGATCCACATTTTCAGGAAATGAGACACTTCCACACTAAACCTAGCAGAGGAGAATAATAATTTAATTAAGAACGTAAACAACAAAGAAATCACATAGTACATAAATCTTTTTCCCTGGAAACCCAAACAGGGAAAACCAACATTCCTTGATCATTCTTCTCTCTTCTTGTCTTATTCAATCTAAATAAAAGGTTTCATGTCTAACCTTGGTCCACATTTAAGACACAATCGACATCATACCCTCTTTCCTGTGCAAGAACAACCCTGTAGCCAATCCATCTAACATCTGCATCACCAACAACATATATATAAAGATTTATCTAAAGACTGGCTATCCTACAATTTATTCATTCACGCATTAGCCTTTACGGCCTTACAACATGCCTCTTTATAGGATTTAAAATAGGAAAAACCCTAAAGACTCGGTGCCCAAAAGCGGTTACAGATCCATGAAGATCACTGGCTACAAATCCCGCAAATCTCAGGATTTTGTTACAGTCGACTCCTAGTCGTATTACCAATCAACTAACAGTCGGTCTTCATTCGATCGCCACACGTCCTCTGTTCAACCTCATGTTGGTTGACCTCTTCGACTTGTTGTCAATGCCTTTACCATGTCGAACTACCTCAACCTTCAACCTTGAATTTACCTGGTTGATTCACCTAGACCTTTGACTTGTTGTCAATCCACCTTGACTAGAATTTCACTACAAAGAATATGAAAACCCAACATTCTCCCACTAGTTTTCTTCTTTGTTGAAACATGATATTCTTGAACTTTAGTTCACAGACCCATGAAAACAATTCCCATTGCATCTTTTCACCAAGAGAACTTCACAACACTCACAGACTTGGTCAACGAGTCTGTTATGTTTTCCAACGTGTCTGATTTCTCCAATAGAACCTTGTTACTTTCCACCATGTCTCTTATGAAATGGTATTGTACATCAATGTGCTTAGTATTTGAATGATAAGCAGGGTTCTTTTCCATAAATATTGCACTTTGACTGTTGTAACTTACTTTCATAGCTCTCTTCTTGAACCCGATTCTTGAACACAACCTTTGCAGCCATACTTCTTATTTGATTCCATGAGTGTTTTCCATCTATTCAGCTTCTGTTTTTGACAAGGTTATGACCGCATGTCTCTTACTCATCCAACTTATTTCTCCACTGAACATCTTGAATAAATATCCGTTGGTTGACCTCCGTCGATCCAAATATCCAACCCATTTGGCATCAACAAAGACATGTACATTTAATTTACCACTGTCCCTTCCAGGTCTTCCTTGGTAGCATATAACATAGTCCTTTATGCCACAAAAATACTTGAATACTCTCTTGACAATTGTCCAGTGCTCATTTCTAGGTGTCGACATGTACCTGCTCAACACTTCCACTGCATGGTAAATGTATGGTCGAGTGCAAACCATCACATACATTAGACTACCAACATCACTTGCATAGGGAACATGTGCCATGTCCTTTATTTCTTCCTATATATTTGGACAATGTTCAACAGTAAGCCTTTCTCCCATAAGAATTGGCACCTTCACCAGTTTGCAATCCTGCATGTTGAATCTTTTCAGAACTGTTTCATTATAGTTCATCTGATTCAACCAGAGATTTCTAGTGGCTCAATCTCTCTTAATATCCATTCCCATAATGAAGTTAGCTACACTGAGATACTTCATGTCGAACTTGAAGGATAGTTGCTTCTTCACCTCCTTTATTGTGTCTATGTTGTTTCCAATCAACAACATGTCATCAACATACAAATCTACATATAAAAAACACCCACCTTCTTCCTTGGAATATATGCAGTGATCAACTTTCCTTCTCACGAATCCCAAACTAAGGATGTATGTGTCAAACTTCTAGTACCACATCCTTGGCGATTGCTAAAAACCATAGAGGGATTTTTTTTCAGTTTGCACACCAACTCTTGCTTTCCATTTACTACAAATCATTCAAGTTTTTTCATGTAGATTTCTTCTTCGAGGTCCCCATGTAGGAACATTGTCTTCACATCCACTTGTTATATTTCTAGATCGAATGTTGCAGCTAGAGACATTAGTACTCTAATGGAAGTTAGTTTTGTAAGAAGGGAAAAAATCTCAACGAATTCGACTCCTTCAACTTAGGAATAACCTTTCACTGCTAGTTGATCTTTGCACTTCTCGACTTGTACTATGACATTCATCTTCTTCTTGAATACCCATTTGCTACCGATGAGATTTCTTCCACTAGGTAGCTTGACGAAATCCCATGTCTCATTCTTGTGCAAGGATTCCATATCTTCGATCATGGAGTCCTTCCATATTTTACCCTCTGCTGAGTCGACTACCTCACTGACCGACTTGGGCTCATTGTCGATGGAAGTTAGCATGAATGTGGAACGGAAGTCGGGCGGACTATACATTTCGACTAATTTTCTTACTCTTTCTGAACTCCTTACCATCGAAGTCTGTTGTTCCACCTCTTCCTCGGATTCATTCGAATCATCTAAACCATCTTCTTTGTTCCTCAGTTCAAAACACACTGTCTTAAGATTATTCTCAGTCTGAACAACTTCTTCAGGCTCAGACTTACCTCTGACTTCTCTGAAGACCACATCTCAACTGTACATTATTCTCCTTGATGTAGGATCCCAAATATTATATCATTTCATTCCTTCTTTATATCCAATGAAAATACATATGACTTCCTTCTTATCCAACTTTCTCCTCTTTTTCTTGGGAACATGCACAAATGCATCACAGAAAAATACTCTGAGATGTGCAACCGAAGGATTCTTACCCTACCATACCTCACGTGGAGTCGTGTCGACTAGTGCCAATGAAGGAGACATATTCACCAGATATCTTGCACTGTCGACTGCCTCTGCCCAGGATTCTTGTGTAAGCCCAACACCACTGAGCATGCTCCTTTCCTTATCTATCAACATTCTGTTCATTCTCTTGGAAACTCCATTTTGTTGTGGGGTATATGGTGTGGTATTTTTGCATTCTATGCCACACTTCTTACAGAACGGATCAAATTATTTTCCACATAATTCACCACCATTGTTAGTTCCCAGCACCTTAATCTTCTTATCTGTTTGGTTTTCTACACAAACTTTAAACTCTTAAAATTTCTCTAAAACCTTTGATTTCTTCCTTAGGAAATATATCCATGTCTTCCTGGAAAAATCATCTATGAAGGAGACATAATACAGGGATCCACCAAGTGAAGGCACTAAAACTAGGACAAACATATCATTATGCACCAATTCTAGAATCCCATTTTCCCTTATCACTCCAGATGGAAACCTCACATGACTTTGTTTTCCATACAAGAAATGTTCACAAAATTCGACTTCTAAACCACATTCATGAAAACCTTCAACCATACCTTTGTTGTGCATAGCTCGAAGTCCTTTTTATCCAATGTGTCCTATCCTCTCATGCCATAGCATGGTCAGGTCGATTTTAACATGTCTTGTCGAATCAGTTTGTATCGACTCATCCTAAGTCAGGTCAATTTGAGTCAAAGTCTAGTTGACTTCAGGAGCAACGATGTTGTTGCATTCAGTCGAGTCAACATTCCCTAACAAATTGTATAGGGTTCCAATCTGAACTCCTTTCATTAAGACAATTTCACCTCTGACCATCTTGCACGAATCCTTCTGAAACATAGTGCGTACCCAACATTGCACATCTTAGTGATAGATATCAGATTTTTTTCCAAACCTAGAATGTGTAGCACACCTAGAAGGGCTCTTTTCCTCCAATCCTGCAATATTAGTCAAGATATTCCTCATCCGACAATTTTGGTTGTTGATTCGTCCCCCATGAAAACATCACCTCCATCATATCATTCATACTCATAGAACCATTCTCTATGTGGTGTCATATGATAGGATGCTCCTGAGTCGATCAACCAAACACCTTGATCCGACTGTGTACTAGTCAACTCCAGGTACACATCACCTCCCTTATTTGGGGTTGTCTTTCTCTCAATCGACTGCTTCTCGTCGGATCCTATACTAACTTCCATCTCCCTCGACTTACAGTACTTTTTGTAATGCCCAACTTTACCACACTTCCAACATATTCTTGTTGACTGAACCGGGGATTTTGATCTACCCTTCGACTTAAACTTTCTACCAGAGAATTTTCCTTTATCTCTTTCAATTGGTCGACCTCTCACCACTAAAGAATCTTTGGTTGATCCTTCCATGTTCTTTCTTCTCATTTCTTCTGACAACAGAGAAGAAACCACATCTTCTAGCACTAGTGTGGTTGTATTACTCCCTATAACCACGACTAAGATATCCCATGAGTCTGGAAAAGAACATAATAGGATTATACACTTCTCCTCCTCAATGATTTTAATATCCAAAGACGATAAATGGCTTAAAATGGTGTTAAATCAATTTAAATGCTCAGTCACTGAACTTCCATCACTCATTCTCAAAAGATATAGTGCATTTCTGAGAAACAACTTATTTACCAAAGATTTCGACTGGTATAATCTTCCCAACTTGTCCAACAATTTCTTGGTTGAATATTCACCTGAGACATTCAATAGTACCAAATCTGCGAGACAAAGCTGAATCATACTTCTTTCTTTTCTTTCGAGTTTCTCACATTCTTCTGTCGACATGCTTATCACATGGGTACCTGGAAAGATCACTGTCCATTGTTCTCGATCTACAAGAAGATCTTCCATTTTAAGATTCTAAAGCTCAAAATTTTGGCCATTGAATTTATTTATCTCTATTCTTGAATCGCTTGCCATTCTTTACCACGATATTTAAAACAATTTATGACTTACAACTCTTATTGTACCTAGGGTTTAGTTCTCAGATTCAAGATTGGTAAATCAAGATATGATACACTCGTCAAAGAATAACATGGCTTCGATACCACTTGTCAGTAAATAAGACACTCTCATACTAAACCCAGTAGAGGGATAATAATTTAATCAAGAACGTAAATTACAAAGCAATCACATAGTACATAGATATTTTACACTAGAAACCCAAACCTAGTGTGCGTACCCCTTAGGTGAGTCAAGTTGACTTGCCTAAGTGTGCCCTCCATGCCTTAGTTGATTTCCCTTCATTGATGGAGTGCCCAAGTCTTGCCCTAAACTCTTCATCAAACCGTCTGTCATTTGACTTGCGTCGCAAGGAACCTTCGGTGGAGTTGTCCCTTGGCACGTCATGCATCCAAGGAACCCCAACTCCCCACTATATGAAGACATCCATTTCTTCATTTGTACCAATCAACCTACTTGCTCAACTCAAACTATGATGGAAGTGTGCATGCGCAAGCTAACCTCCCAAGACCTTATGATGGAAGTGTGCATGCGCAAGCTAACCTCCCAAGACCTTATAGTTATAAATTTAAATAAACAAAATTAAAAAACATATTATAAAATAATGATTATATATATATATATATATGATAATCATTCTTATAACTTGTGAATTTTTAAATTTTAAAAATAAAAATTTAATAACTTTTAATTAAATTATAAATTTCAAAGTGATGTGATATATGATTGGTTTCCGTGTATTAACTCTTCTTTCAACCACTTTACTTTAACTTTACATTGTTATATATATTTATACATTAATTCCAATGTTGATTTGGCAATGGATATTACAATTTTAGAATAGGTTTTGTCAACCGACTATTTCAAGTCATAAGTACGGAGTGGTTGAAACTTGATAGTTCCATATATCCAATGACAGTCAAACATTTAAAAGAGATGCATCTTTCAAAATGTTGGTTTTAAGTAGCAACAAAAATATGTTGAAGCAAAACTAAGAAGAAAATGAGTTTTAAGTAGCAACAAAAAAAAAAATATGTTAAAGTATAAGTAAAAAGAAAATGTTTTGTCAAATGAACAATCATTTGGTATA
The DNA here is from genome assembly GCA_010110895.2 of Picea sitchensis. Lineage (NCBI taxonomy): Eukaryota > Viridiplantae > Streptophyta > Pinopsida > Pinales > Pinaceae > Picea > Picea sitchensis. The sequence continues at coordinate 78,241 of SNQJ01S0043283.1, forward strand.
TATTTTTTTGTGATTAACGATTTTTAATTTATTTTAAAATTAAAATCGTGTAAAGCTCTAACTCAATTGTCTTGACTATCTAAAAATAGTTAATTATTTTGAATGAGTAAAAATTTTAAGTAAAATCTTATCAATCTCAAAATTAAATTTTAAAACTTTGTTATTTTTCCATTGCTCTAACTACCACAAATATAATTACGCTGGCGTACACCTACTGAAAAGTGCTAGAATTAATCAGCTTTTAATTATAAATGTGAATGTGAATTATGTGCACAGGATTTAATACGCTCGAAATATTCTTAAAAGATGCGTTCTTCATTAAACAAGGTGATTAGAACAATAATGATTAATCCAATTATTATTACTCAATTTATTTACTGATCTTAGATTTTTTTTTTTTACTGTGAATGGTATGGGTTCAGATTTTTTAATATTCTTGGGTGCTTGTCTGCTTCATCTTCTTTACCAGGTGTTCCCCATGACTGTGGTGCCTTTTTGTGCATGCTGCTAGCACACCATCAGCGTTTAGTATTACTTGTGGGTGCCAACACTAAATGCTCTGGATGGTCGATTGTAACACTAAATTATATTAAGATTGTTTTTAAAATAATATTATAAAATTTAACAAGTATTTTAAATAAATAATAAAGTGAAATATTATTTTCTGATGATAATGATATGCATTTGTTGTATTTATAAATAACAAAGTGAAATATTGTTTATTATAATGATAATATATTTGGACTGTACACTTTATCCATTTCTTTATCAGAATTCTCAAATGGGAAACATAATTTCTTTTCTATATTAGATTAATATAAAAAAAAAACTAATAATAACTTTTAAAATTAAAATATCATCCTATGTCGTCGCTATGCGGAATTCCTTTCGGCTCGACAAACATAATTTTTTTTCTAACTGATAATATTTTTTTAAATTAAAATATAACACTACGTCGTCGCGATGCGGAATTCCATTCCCTCACTACGCTGATGAGAACTAAAATATAAATCTTCTTCATGACCAGTATTACTGAGGTTGATTGGCTTTGATTGTTTCGAGAATGTACGGGAAGGCACGTCATCATGGTTAACAGCAGAGGATAGTTTCTTTTTTTAATTTTTTAACGCTGGTTCCGGATCAAGTTTTTCATCACTTTATAGCCTGTCATATAGTTCGTTTACAAAGTATTATTAGAAGTTTCATATAGAGGTGAGAAATTGTTGGATTGATTAAGAATATATAATTTGAGTGTTTTAATAGTTATTCAGCAGAATGGAATCCAGCTGAATACATTTATATATTTAAAAATGCAATTTAAACAATAGAAAATTGAGATTCCATCTAGATTTATGTACGATCAAAAGGACTAAAACATAAAATGTTTAGACAAAGCTTATTATAAATGGTAGTCAACCATGGCAAACTACAATTGCTTGTCACTTGCTTCCAAAGGCTAAATCTAAGCCTTCTCATCATACTCATTTTCATGACCACTTAGCGCTTTCTTTAAACTTTCTATTTTTTGGAAATGGTTGGAAGTGCAAATTTGAGTGGTTTAGTTTGTATAATCCAAATGTTTCAGGGGTTTTTCAGGACGCTGAATCTATTTGTGCATCCAAAAATGCAATTTAACCAACAGAAAATGGAGATTTCACCCAGATTTATATTGTCGGATTCCGATGAAAAAGAATGAAAACTAAATTAACTATCCAATTTATTTTACAAGTCAAAGTTTTGAAGAGTATAGCTTTTCCATATAGGGTTTCTGGAGATTTCTGAGATTTGGGATTTCTGAGTTTAAACATAGTAAATTTATATTATCTGTAGATTTTTTGCTTTCAAATTCCAAAAAATATTTTTTTGTTTTCATATTCTAAAAAATGTTTTTCTCAAATTCATTTTAAATAAACTATATAAAACATACAAATATAAACAAAAGCAAAAATAAAAAAATGATTTTTTTTCAAATCGTTTTAAAAACTGAGAAAAAATGCCAAAAAGGAAAAATAAAAACATAGCTACCTTGAAAACTAAATCAAAACACAGTGATACACAAAGAAAACAAAATGAAATAAAGTGAAAGAGCCTCCATGAAATAAAACTTTGGTAGGACACTCATGAAGGTAACCTAACGCATTGGCTACAAACGACTTTTAAGTTGGGGATCGAACTTTTGAATTGCTCTTGACCTAAGTAAAAATCCACTTTTTGAATTGTTGTTGAACTAAGTAACTATCCTCATTAATCTATAACATAAAAACACTTTCAATAACCTTACTCAATATCTTTAACCTAAATATTCAGTATGTAAGCCCTAATAAAACCATAAATCATTCATAAAAATTATGTAAGGTATCATAAAACATAAATATGGTAGAGAATAACAACTCAACAACATAATAGCACAACATAGTTCTATTATAATAATTCTCAAGATACGACTTCTCATGTCTTATTTATACTAAATCTATTTATCAAAAGAATAATTTAAAGGAAGATCTTCTGGAAGTGTAATAACCAGATTTGAATTAACGTTTAAATTTCTACCAAATTACTGTAATTTCTGTAATTTCTATAAGTTTTACAAAGAAATAAACTTTTAAAATTTTTTCAAATTATCTCAACACTTACGCTAACACTTATGCAAGTAGAATTTGGCAATAAGTAATAAATCTAAGTAAACCATCCATGAATTTGAATTTACATACCTCACTCTGATGCTATCCGCAACTTGCTCCCTTCGCTTGCTTCCTTAGCTTGAACCTGATCCTGCTCCTTAGGACACCCCAAAACCAACCTCCCTGCCGACTAGTAACGCCTAGCCCTAGGACATCAATGGATGTCCTAGCCCTCCAAGCCCAAAACCTTTGCAGCTCCTCGGTGCACTGTAAATTCCACTGTTGATTTCACTCTCCATTCCCCCCC
>SNQJ01S0043283.1:81267-94307 GCA_010110895.2 Picea sitchensis
CTATAACCCCTATAAGTCCAAACATGTATACTCTTTAAGTCCTTTAACTAATATCACCCCTAACCTCCCTAACCATAACTCATGTAAGCACTTAACCATTAATATCTACCCTTTATAATATTTATAAACCATAACACCTCATCTAGTTTATAATTCATTTAACTTTTAATAGTTATAACCCATTATTTCCAAATACCTATAATGTCTTCATCACTTAAATACTAAAACCCTAGCATATATAACCCCTAAGAAGTATCCCCTATAACCCCTAAATATTTGTATGTATTACCATTAACACTTAACACATATATCTTTTATCCATAATTAGCGCCTAAAACCTCTTCCTCTAAACCCTTAGAAGGAGTGAAAATAAACCATAAAATAGTTCAATAGCACCAAATTACTAAATCACACAGAAATTTTTTAAGTACTGACCTTCAAAATCTCAGCTATGTAGAGTCTGATCAATTCAATGTTTCTCTTCTTGAAAGAGAATTGAAATCAAGATTTCATAAAAACCAGAACACCATTGCATCAGAACATCCAAATGATTTTCGCAACTGTATAAAATGATTGTCGTAACTATAGAAAATTTGTCGTAACTAGGATATATATATGATTGATTTGCCGCAAATGACCGTTTGATTCCCACACGTGCCCTTGTTGGTCGCTAGAGAGACTAAGTGGTGGTTAGTCGCTAGAGCGACCAAGATTCGTCATTAAAACGACCAACCTGGAATGTTGGTCGCTAGAGCGACCAACATTTGGACCCCGAAAAAAAAAGGTATATTTAGTACAAAAAATGCAAAACAAATACGACGAAATTCTAAACCGTCGTAATATTTCGTCGTAATTTACGCCCAATGTAGTAGTGGTAGAATGAATCACCTCAAATAAATTCCATGCCTTAGGCATGTTTGAACCAATTCTCTACCAACCTCAACCAACGACCCCCATCAGATATTTAAGTCATCGCACAATCATCTGCAAGTCACCAAGGTGTGATCTAACTCATCCAATGTCCAATACCGAATCCAAGAAAACACCACCCAAGTCACTTGTTCTATGTTCTGCTCATTCAGATTGACTGTCAACAGTTCTTGGTCGAATCCTTTGTAGGATCCATATTTTCAGGAAATGAGACACTTCCACACTGAACCTAGCTAAGGAGAAGAATAATTTAATTAAGAACATAAACAAAAAATAAATCACACGGTACATAAAGCTTTTTCCCTGGAAACTCAAACAGGGAAAACCAACATTCCTTGATCATTCTTCTCTCTTCTTGTCTTATTCAATCTAAATAAAAGGTTTCATGTCTAACCTTGGTCCACACCTAAGATATAATCGACATCATACCTTCTTTCCCGCGCAAGAACAGCCCTATATCCAATCCAACTTACATCTGCATCACCAACAACCTATATCTAAAGATTTATCTAAAGAGTGCCTATCCTACAATTTATTCATTCATGCATTAGCCTTTACGGCCTTACAACACGCCTCTTTATAGGATTTAAAATAGGAAAAACACTAAAGAATTGGTGCCCAAAAATGGTTACAGATCCATGAAGATCATTGGCTACAAATCCTGCAAATCTCGAGATTCTGTTACAGTCGACTCCTAGTCGTATTACCAATCGACTAATAGTCGGTCTTCATTCGGTCGCCACACGTCCTCTTTTTGACCTCATGTTGGTTGACCTCTTCGACTTGTTGTCAATGCCTTTACCATGTCTAACTGCCTCAACCTTTGACTTTGAATTTACCTGGTTGATTCACCTAGAACTTTGACTTGTTGTCAATCCACCTCGACTAGAATTTCACTACAAAGAATATGAAAACCCAACATTCTCCCACTAGTTTTCTTCTTTTTTGAAACAGGATATTCTTGAACTTTAGTTCACAGACCCATGACAACAATGCCCATTGCGTCTTTGCACCAAGAGAGCTTCACAAAACTCACAGACTTGGTCAACGAGTCTGTTATGTTTTCCAACGTGTCTAATTTCTCCAATAGAACCTTGTTACTTTCCACCCTGTCTCTTATGAAATGGTATTGTACAACAATGTGATTAGTATTTGAATGATAAGCAGGGTTCTTTTCCAGAAATATTGCACTTTAACTGTCGTAACTTACTTTCATAGCTCTCTTCTCGAACCCGATTCTTGAACACAACCTTTGCATCCATACCACTTATTTGATTCCATGAGTGTTTTCCATCTATTTAGCTTCTGTTTTTGACAAGGTTATGACCGCATGTCTCTTACTCATCCAACTTATTTCTCCACTGAACATCTTGAATAAATATCTGTTGGTCGACCTCTGTCGATCCAAATATCCAACCCATTCGGCATCGACAAATCCATGTACATTTAATTTACCATTGTCACCTCCAAGTCTTCCTTGGTAGCATATAACATATCCTTTGTGCCACAAAAATACTTGAATACTCTCTTGACAATTGTCCAATGCTCATTTCGAGGTGTCGACATGTACCTTCTCAACACTCCCAATGCATGGTAAATGTATGGTCGAGTGAAAACCATCACATACATTAGACTACCAGCATCACTTGCATAGGGAACATGTGCCATGCCCTTTATTTCTTCCTATATCTTTGGACAATGTTCAACAGTAAGCCTTGCTCCCACATGAATTGGCACCTTCACTGGTTTGCAATCATGCATGTTGAATCTTTTCATAACTGTTTCAATATAGTTCTTCTGATTCAACCAGAGCTTTCTAGTGGCTCAATCTCTCTTAATATCCATTCCCATAATGAAGTTAGTTGCACTGAGATACTTCATGTCGAACTTGGAGGATAGCTACTTCATCACCTCCTTTATTGTGTCTATGTTGTTTCCAATCAACAACATGACATCAACATACAAATCTACATATAAAAAACACCCACCTTCTTCCTTGGAATATATGCAGTGATCAACTTTCCTTCTCACAAATCCAAAACTAAGGATGTATGTGTCAAACTTCTGGTACCACATCCTTGGCGATTGCTTAAAACCATAGAGGGATTTTTTTTCAGTTTGCAGACCAACTCTTGCTTTCCCTTTACTACAAATCCTTTAGGTTTTTTCATGAAGATTTCTTCTTCGAGGTCCCCATGTAGGAACATTGTCTTCACATCCATCTGTTCTATTTCTAGAACGAATGTTGTAGCTAGAGACATTAGTACTCTAATGGAAGTTAGTTTTTCAACAAGGGATAAAATCTCAACGAATTCGACTCCTTCGACTTAGGAATAACCTTTCACTGCTAGTTGATCTTTGAACTTCTCGACTTGTCCTACGACATTCATCTTCTTCTTGAATACCCATTTGCTACCAATGAGATTTCTTCCACTAGGTAACTTGACGAAATCCCATGTCTCATTCTTGTGCAAGGATTCCATATCTTCGATCATGGAGTCCTTCCATATTTTACCCTCTGTTGAGTCAACTGCCTCACTGACCGACTTGGGCTCATCGTTGATGGAAGTTAGCATGAATGTGGAATGGAAGTCTGGCAGACTATACCTTTCGACTGATTTTCTTACTCTTTCTGAACTCCTTACCATCGAAGTCTATTATTCCACCTCTTCCTCAGATTCATTCGAATCATCTGAACCATATTCTTTGTTCCTCAGTTCAAAACACACCATCTCAAGATTATTCTCGGTCTGAACAACTTCTTCAGGCTCATACTTACCTCTGACTTCTCTGAAGACCACATCTTGACTGTACATTGTTCTCCTTGATGCAGGATCCCAAATCTTATATCATTTCATTCCTTCTTTATATCCAATGAAAATACATATGACTTCCTTCTTATCCAACTTGCTCCTCTTTTGCTTGGGAACATGCACAAATGCATCACAAAAAAATACTTTGAGATGTGCAACCTAAGGATTCTTACCCTACCATACCTCACGTGGAGTCGTGTCGACTAGTGCCAATGAAGGAGACATATTCACCAAATATCTTGCACTGTCGATTGCCTCCGCCCAGTATTCTTGTGCAAGCCCAACACCATTGAGCATGCTCCTTTCCTTATCTATCAACATTCTGTTCATTCTCTTGGAAACTCCATTTTGTTGTGGGGTATATGGTGTGGTATTTTTGCATTCTATGCCACACTGCTTATAGAACGGATCAAATTATTTTCCACATAATTCACCACCATTGTAAGTTCTCAGCACCTTAATCTTCTTATCTGTCTGGTTTTCTACACAAGCTTTAAACTCTTAAAATTTCTCTAAAACCTTTGATTTATTCCTTAGGAAATATATCCATGTCTTCCTAGAAAAATCATCTATGAAGGAGACATAATACAGGGATCCACCAAGTGAAGGAACTGAAACCAGGCCAAACACATCATTATGCACCAATTCTAGAATCCCATTTTCCCTTATCGTTCCAGATGGAAACCTCACCCGACTTTGTTTTCCATACATGAAATGTTCACAAAATTCGACTTCTAAACCACAATCAGGAAAACCTTCAACCATACCTTTGTTGTGCATAGCTCGAAGTCCTTTTTATCCAATGTGTCCTATCCTCTCATGCCATAGCATGGTCAAGTCGATTTTATCATGTCTTGTCGAATCAGTTTGTACCGACTCATCCTGAGTTAGGTCGATTTGAGTCGAAGTCTAGTTGACTTCAGGAGTAACGATGTTGTTGCATTCAGTCGAGTCAACATTCCCTAACAACTTGTATAGGGTTCCAATCTGAACACCTTTCATTAAGACAATTTCACCTCTAACCATCTTGCATGAATCCTTCTGAAACATAGTGCGTACCCCAACATTGCACATCTTAGTGATAGATATCAGATTTCTTTCCAAACCTAGAATGTGTAGCACACTTGGAAGGGCTCTTTTCCTCCAATCCTACAGTATTAGTCAAAATATTCCTCATCCGACAATTTTGGTTGTTGATTCATCCCCTAGAAAACATCACCTCCATCATATCATTCATACTCGCAGAACCATTCTCTATGTGGTGTCATATGATAGGATGCTCCTAAGTCGATCAACCAAACACCTTTATCCGACTGTGTACTAGTCAACTCTAGGTACACATCACCTCCCTTATTTGGGGTTGTCTTTCTCTCAATCGACTGATTCTCGTCGAATCCCATACTAAATTCCATCTCCCTCGACTTACAATACTTTTTGTAATGCCCAACTTTACTGCATTTCAAACATATTCTTGTCGACTGAACCGGGGATTTTGATCTACCCTTTGACTTAAACTTTCTACCAGAGAATTTTCCTTTATCTCTTTCAACTGGTCGACCTCTCACCACTAAATCATCTTTGGTCGATCCTTCCATGTTCTTTCTTCTCATTTCTTCTGAAAACAGAGAAGCAACCATGTCTTCTAGCACTAATGTGGTTGTATTACTCCCTATAACCACGACTAAGATATCCCATGAGTCTGGAAAAGAACATAATAGGATTATACACTTCTCCTCCTCAATGATTTTAATATCCAAAGACGATAAATGGCTTAAAATGGTGTTAAATCAATTTAAATGCTCAGTCACCGAACTTCCATCACTCATTCTCAAAAGATACAGTGTATTTCTGAGAAACAACTTATTTACCAAATATTTCGAGTGGTATAATCTTCCCAACTTGTCCAACAATTTCTTGGTTGAATATTCACCTGAGACATTCAGCAGTACCGAATCTGTAAGGCAAAGCTGAATCATACTTCTTTCTTTTCTTTCGAGTTTCTCCCATTCTTTTGTCGACATGCCTGTCACATGGGTACCTAGAAAGATCATTGTTCATTGTTCTCAATCTACAAGAAGATCTTCCATTTTAAGATTCCAAAGCTCAAAATTTTGGCCATTGAATTTTTCTATCTCTATTCTTGAATCGCTCGCCATTCTTTACCACGATATTTAAAACAATTTATGACTTACAACTCTTATTGTACCTAGGGTTTAGTTCTCAGATTCAAGATTGGTAAATCAAGATATGATACACTTGTCAAGGAATAACACGGCTTCTATACCACTTGTCAGTAAATAAGGCACTTTCATACTAAACCCAGTAGAGGAGAATAATAATTTAATCAAGAACGTAAATTACAAAGCAATCACATAGTACATAGATATTTTACACTGGAAACCCAAACCAGTAAAAAAAACATTCCTTGAGCATTCTTCTCTCTTGTTGTTTTATTCAATATGAATAAAAGGTTACATGTCTAACCTTGTTCCACACCTAAGACACAATTGACATCATACCCTCTTTCCTACGCAAGAAAAACATTGTAGCCAATCCGACTTACATCTGCATGACCAACAACCTATATCTAAATATTTCTCTAAATACTGGATATCCTACGATTTATCCATTCATGCATTAGCCTTTATGGCCTTACAACATGCCTTTTTATAGGATTTACAATAGGCAAAACCCTAAATACTTGGCACCCAAAAATGGTTACAGATCCATGCAAATCATTGGCTACAAATATCACAAATCTCAAGATTGTGTTATAGTCGACTCCAATTCGTATTACCAATCGACTACCAGTCGACCTTCATTTGGTATTCAATCGGGCGCCACACGTCCTCCTGTCAACCTCATGTTGGTTGACCTCTTCGACTTGTTGTTGATTCCCTTGCCATGTTGAATTTCCTCGACCTTCGACTTCAAATTTACCCAATCGATTCACCTAGACCTTTTACTTGTTGTCGATCCACCTCAACTTCGACCATTAGTCGATTCACCTCGACTAGAATTTCAGTGCAAAGAATATAAAAATCCAACACATCTGTCTCTTGGAGAAAATCTACCTTGCATCCCTACAAGTTTTCAAACTCTGGCACTTTTGTCACAACTGTTAAGTCACCACATGACTCAACGAATCTTGCTAAGGCACCAAACACGAGAGTGCCTCACCCATCCTCTCAAATTCGACACATCCAAACCTCACTGGCTCTTCACTACAACAACCTATCCAACAAACATCATCAAAGAGATAGGAAACTTCCCCAAGCCACCTCCATGACTTCATTCAAATCTGTCTAAATCCACCATAGGACTCATCCAAGCAATTCATCATAATCTCTCTACACGTTCACCCAACCAAAGAATCCCAAACTGTTGCATGACTTCTTTGAATTTTTACCACTTGAGTCATTCTCAAGTCTACTCATTTTCACCATGGAAACATAATGCACTTGAACCACCAAGTCATTTGTCTTCCCTTCAAAGAAATCCCTGCAACATTTGAAAAATGCAAGAATTCAAGCCAACCATACCTTTCCAATGACATCATTTGTTGCAACCATGTTCTAATCCTATTGTCTTGGAACTTCGCTCCCAATAAACCGAATCTCTTCATGAAATCACCTCAACCATCGTAATTGTGATATAAGGATGAGTCCATCTATCCACTTTTGAAATTTGTTTAAGTCCCAAACTTTGCATGCAATCGACCAAACTCATCTCCTATGTCTTTCCATCTCCACACCTTGATTGCATCCTCTTTAAGGAACTAAGAATCCACCTCCCTACTGCCAATTCATACTATTACTAACCAAATATCATTACTTTGCGAAGAGCTACCTCATCTAAAGGCTCTGATCCCAAAAAACCAACTCAATTCAACTATTGTTATCCGCGATGCATGATGCAAAGACGTCATGATGGAAACATGCCCAACCAACTACCTGATGTGAAGATGCTCTAGGTTTCCCCAGGTCATCCAACGCACCCAAGTGCTTCACCTTGTTTCAACCCATAACTGCTCCTCCTTTGTGATCACTTCTGCGATCGCCCTCTGTGTTTTTCTTCTATGATCACTTATGTTGTTATCTCTACGACAAGTCGTGCAACATATCTTGTGTTAATCTTTCTTTCCCAAGTGCTCGGTTCTACCAACAAATTCTACACTTGGTATCTCCAAGGTGTGCACAACAAGTCTGACATTGATTTCCACCATGAATCAAAGTAACCTCCCCATTGCACCGTCAACCGAACCTCTACCGTAAGTCTGATGCAAATTCTGCGATGAACAAGTTCACTACACCAAACCATTCATCAAGTCTATGAATGTTCCCAATGAGCTTACTTCACAGAAAATTGTCTTAAAATTTCACTCTGATACCATCTATCGTCGAGATAATGGTGAAGAGATGCTTCCCAACCCTTCTCCAAAATCTACAACGAATCCTCTTTGATACCATATGTCATGTCTAGAGAGTGTTCCTTATGATCATGCACCTCTTGAGGTCGTGCGACACCATAACGTTTCACACTTGACTGCTTGGAAACACCAAGGTTACTTCATCTAGACTACGTCTCTTCTCCTAGAGCATACCCATACTCCATTTTAGGCTACTGGCGAGTCACACTCCTACTCTAGAGAAACTCTTGTATACTTAGACATTTGTTAACTACTTTAACACTAAGTCATTTTTAAGCATACATCCATGAGAAACCAAAAGAACCATGGAACAAACAAAATACAAACACAGATATAGTGCGACTGACACAAACTATGCCTAACACCTGGCTAAGTCTTTGTTATTGTGAAACAATTACAACATGAGCACTACCGGCTCGGTTTACAACAAGGCATATTCAAATGACTCACCTCACCTCACGAAGACGCTCATACACAGATCGCCACCAAGAGTCCCCGTCGCAACCATCTCTACAACCACCTACAATGCACCTCAAACATGCTCTCAACTGCAAGCTTTTTGTCTCTTCGATTTTTGCAGACTCTACCTCTTCATTTCCACAGACATCACATATTTTGATTCTTCCTCACACATGCCTCCACAAACCTGTGTTTTTGGACATAGAAAAAATATGCCCAAGAGAAATTCGCCTAGATTTTTTCGTCGAACCCTCCTCCTCAAGGTAGCATAAGTCCTCCCAGAGTGGAGAGACTTGACTCCTTGAGGGAACTCCTCCTCTTTGTCTTTCTCAGAATCACAGAGCTCTCCTTGTCTCTAAGTTCTGCCAAAACTTTCCTTCCTTAGTTGTGTGCTCTTGTTCTCTTATAGGCTCTCCAAAGGTCACCATCGTGAACCGTCGTTTCCTTTGGGGGTGTCGTGCCCCTTTGTGAACCCATGTCCAACGAATTGTTGCGCCCCTTCGCGGACCCGATCACCCAAATGAACCCATGCGATCTCAATTGTCATGCCCCTTAGGATCGACACGCCCAACCTTAGTGCGCCTCTCATTCCGTCACACCCCATCCATCTAACCAACTCGTCATCTTGGGTGTGCGCACCCCTTAGGTGAGTCAAGTTGACTTGCCTAAGTGTGCCCTCCATGCCTTAGTCGATTTCCCTTCATTGATGGAGCACCCAAGTCTTGCCCTAAACTCTTCATCAAACCGTCCGTCATTTGACTTGCGTCGCAAGGAACCTTCGGTGGAGTCGCCCCTTGGCACGTCACACATCCAAGGAACCCCATCTCCCCACTATATGAAGACATCCATTTCTCCATTTGTACCGATCAACCTACCTGGTCGACTCAAACTATGGTGGAAGTGTGCGTGTGCAAGCTAAGCTCCCAAGACCTTACAGTTATAAATTTAAATAAAAAAATTTGAAAAACATATTATAAAATAATGATTTTATAACATATTATATATATATATATATATATATAATCATTCTTATAACTTGTGAATTTTTAAATTTTAAAAATAAAAATTTAATAACTTTAAATTAAATTATAAATTTTAAAGTGATGTGATATATGATTGGTTTCCGTGTATTAACTCTTCTTTCAACCACTTTACTTTAACTTTACATTGTTATATATATTTATACATTAATTCCAATGTTGATTCTTGCAATGGATATTACAATTTTAGAATAGGTTTTGTCAACCGACTATTTCAAGTCATAAGTACGGAGTTGTTGAAACTTGATAGTTCCATATATCCAATGACAGTCAAACATTTAAAAGAGATGCATCTTTCAAAATGTTGGTTTTAAGTAGCAACAAAAATATGTTGAAGCAAAACTAAGAAGAAAATGAGTTTTAAGTAGCAACAAAAAAAAAAATATGTTAAAGTATAAGTAAAAAGAAAATGTTTTGTCAAATGAACAATCATTTGGTATATATTTTTTTGTGATTAACGATTTTTAATTTATTTTAAAATTAAAATCGTGTAAAGCTCTAACTCAATTGTCTTGACTATCTAAAAATAGTTAATTATTTTGAATGAGTAAAAATTTTAAGTAAAATCTTATCAATCTCAAAATTAAATTTTAAAACTTTGTTATTTTTCCATTGCTCTAACTACCACAAATATAATTACGCTGGCGTACACCTACTGAAAAGTGCTAGAATTAATCAGCTTTTAATTATAAATGTGAATGTGAATTATGTGCACAGGATTTAATACGCTCGAAATATTCTTAAAAGATGCGTTCTTCATTAAACAAGGTGATTAGAACAATAATGATTAATCCAATTATTATTACTCAATTTATTTACTGATCTTAGATTTTTTTTTTTTACTGTGAATGGTATGGGTTCAGATTTTTTAATATTCTTGGGTGCTTGTCTGCTTCATCTTCTTTACCAGGTGTTCCCCATGACTGTGGTGCCTTTTTGTGCATGCTGCTAGCACACCATCAGCGTTTAGTATTACTTGTGGGTGCCAACACTAAATGCTCTGGATGGTCGATTGTAACACTAAATTATATTAAGATTGTTTTTAAAATAATATTATAAAATTTAACAAGTATTTTAAATAAATAATAAAGTGAAATATTATTTTCTGATGATAATGATATGCATTTGTTGTATTTATAAATAACAAAGTGAAATATTGTTTATTATAATGATAATATATTTGGACTGTACACTTTATCCATTTCTTTATCAGAATTCTCAAATGGGAAACATAATTTCTTTTCTATATTAGATTAATATAAAAAAAAAACTAATAATAACTTTTAAAATTAAAATATCATCCTATGTCGTCGCTATGCGGAATTCCTTTCGGCTCGACAAACATAATTTTTTTTCTAACTGATAATATTTTTTTAAATTAAAATATAACACTACGTCGTCGCGATGCGGAATTCCATTCCCTCACTACGCTGATGAGAACTAAAATATAAATCTTCTTCATGACCAGTATTACTGAGGTTGATTGGCTTTGATTGTTTCGAGAATGTACGGGAAGGCACGTCATCATGGTTAACAGCAGAGGATAGTTTCTTTTTTTAATTTTTTAACGCTGGTTCCGGATCAAGTTTTTCATCACTTTATAGCCTGTCATATAGTTCGTTTACAAAGTATTATTAGAAGTTTCATATAGAGGTGAGAAATTGTTGGATTGATTAAGAATATATAATTTGAGTGTTTTAATAGTTATTCAGCAGAATGGAATCCAGCTGAATACATTTATATATTTAAAAATGCAATTTAAACAATAGAAAATTGAGATTCCATCTAGATTTATGTACGATCAAAAGGACTAAAACATAAAATGTTTAGACAAAGCTTATTATAAATGGTAGTCAACCATGGCAAACTACAATTGCTTGTCACTTGCTTCCAAAGGCTAAATCTAAGCCTTCTCATCATACTCATTTTCATGACCACTTAGCGCTTTCTTTAAACTTTCTATTTTTTGGAAATGGTTGGAAGTGCAAATTTGAGTGGTTTAGTTTGTATAATCCAAATGTTTCAGGGGTTTTTCAGGACGCTGAATCTATTTGTGCATCCAAAAATGCAATTTAACCAACAGAAAATGGAGATTTCACCCAGATTTATATTGTCGGATTCCGATGAAAAAGAATGAAAACTAAATTAACTATCCAATTTATTTTACAAGTCAAAGTTTTGAAGAGTATAGCTTTTCCATATAGGGTTTCTGGAGATTTCTGAGATTTGGGATTTCTGAGTTTAAACATAGTAAATTTATATTATCTGTAGATTTTTTGCTTTCAAATTCCAAAAAATATTTTTTTGTTTTCATATTCTAAAAAATGTTTTTCTCAAATTCATTTTAAATAAACTATATAAAACATACAAATATAAACAAAAGCAAAAATAAAAAAATGATTTTTTTTCAAATCGTTTTAAAAACTGAGAAAAAATGCCAAAAAGGAAAAATAAAAACATAGCTACCTTGAAAACTAAATCAAAACACAGTGATACACAAAGAAAACAAAATGAAATAAAGTGAAAGAGCCTCCATGAAATAAAACTTTGGTAGGACACTCATGAAGGTAACCTAACGCATTGGCTACAAACGACTTTTAAGTTGGGGATCGAACTTTTGAATTGCTCTTGACCTAAGTAAAAATCCACTTTTTGAATTGTTGTTGAACTAAGTAACTATCCTCATTAATCTATAACATAAAAACACTTTCAATAACCTTACTCAATATCTTTAACCTAAATATTCAGTATGTAAGCCCTAATAAAACCATAAATCATTCATAAAAATTATGTAAGGTATCATAAAACATAAATATGGTAGAGAATAACAACTCAACAACATAATAGCACAACATAGTTCTATTATAATAATTCTCAAGATACGACTTCTCATGTCTTATTTATACTAAATCTATTTATCAAAAGAATAATTTAAAGGAAGATCTTCTGGAAGTGTAATAACCAGATTTGAATTAACGTTTAAATTTCTACCAAATTACTGTAATTTCTGTAATTTCTATAAGTTTTACAAAGAAATAAACTTTTAAAATTTTTTCAAATTATCTCAACACTTACGCTAACACTTATGCAAGTAGAATTTGGCAATAAGTAATAAATCTAAGTAAACCATCCATGAATTTGAATTTACATACCTCACTCTGATGCTATCCGCAACTTGCTCCCTTCGCTTGCTTCCTTAGCTTGAACCTGATCCTGCTCCTTAGGACACCCCAAAACCAACCTCCCTGCCGACTAGTAACGCCTAGCCCTAGGACATCAATGGATGTCCTAGCCCTCCAAGCCCAAAACCTTTGCAGCTCCTCGGTGCACTGTAAATTCCACTGTTGATTTCACTCTCCATTCCCCCCC
>SNQJ01S0043284.1:0-12598 GCA_010110895.2 Picea sitchensis
GAATTAACATGGGAATATTATCCATGTGTGGTTGCAAGAGGTAGTTCAACATCAATGGGACCCAAGGGTTGGAATCCCAGCCCCACTTGAAATGGGCTATGGTCGGTGGAGCTATGGACAACCCTGTTGTAGCAGTGTTGAACATAGGGAAGGCTCTCATCCCATGTACATGGATGTTTAGAGTTGTACATGCGTGGGATGTGCACAATCATATGATTGATAACCTCTGTCTGGCCATCGATTTGGGGTTGGAAAGTAGTGGATTTAGTGAGCTTGGTGTCCAACAATGACTAGAGACTTGGCCAAAATGTTGTCCAACCTGTTGTCCTGATATAAGGTGATGGTCTGTGGTATCCCAAAATGGACCCACACCCGTTCGAAGAATAGTTTGGCAGTATCTTCCACTGTGATAATGGCCATCTTCGAAAACCAATCAACCACCAAAAATACACAATTATTGTCATGCTTGGTAGACAGAAGGCCATACATGTAATCCAATGATATGGATTCCCAAGGCCTTTCGGGAGTAGGAAGAGGGGTGTATAATCCTTTCTTCTTGATGGTTGGCTTGAAAATGGCACATGCAGTGCAAGATATGATATACTTGTTGACGTCTTGTCGAAGTTTTCGCCAATAAAAATGTTTCTGTAGAATGGCCACATTTTTCTCCACGCCAAAATGTCCTTCCATTCGACTGTAGTGAGCCTCCCAAATCAGCTTTGCATGCTTTCTTGTGGGAACACATATATGGCCCAGATGGAATAACAGTCTATCATGGATGTGAAAATCGATGACATTTGCTCCTGTACCCAAGAGATGATAGGTGGTGAAGAAGTCAGGGTCACGCTGATAAAGTTGGGGCCACTCAAATTCCTCATGCCCACAAGAATGGAGCACTATGGTGAGTGCAACAACGGGAGTGTGACTAAGGTAGTCATCAAAAGGATTTGTGCTCCTTGTTTTATACTTGATGTTGAGATGAAACTGTTGTAGGTATGTGGACCACTTTTGATGGTGGGCGTTCTGCAACTTCTCCTGTCTCTGTATGAACTACAGAGGCTTATGATCAGTGTGGATGATTGTCTCATTTCCCATAATGTAATGTTTCCATTAACAACAGGCTTGCACAATGGAATACATTTCTTTGTCATAAGTGAGGTATTTTCAGAAAGTATCTGAGAGTGTCTCACTATGGTATGCTACTAGATGACCATGCTGAGTGAGAACTATGCCCATAGCATAGTCGAAGGCATTAGTCTCAATCTCGAACGGTTGTTGTAGATCAGGTAAGGAGAGTATTGGAGCTAAGCACAAGCGATGCTTTAGATCATCAAATGCTTGTTGTTGTGCTTTCCCCCATGCAAACTTTGTTTTTCCACCGCCCTTGGTTACTTGGTTGAGGGCCCATGCAATATGGGAGAATCCCAACACGAGCCTTCGATAGAAGTTGGCAAGTCCCAAGAAGCTTTGAAGCTCGGTTAGTGTGGTCGGAGCTAGCCAGTCACGAATGACTTGGATCTTAGCTGGATCCACATGTAGTACCCCATAATCATCAACAATGTAGCCCAAGTATTGGACATCGTTCATGCCAAAAGAGCATTTTTCCATGTTGGAATATAGCTTTTGATGTCACAGAGTGCCCAAAACCTATTGAATATGTTGTGTGTGCTCCTCCCAAGTTCTATTAAAGATGAGGGTTGCATCTAGATATACCACCACAAAACAGTTGGTGAAGGGTCTTAATACATCATCCATCAATCTCATGAAAGTTGTTGGTGCATTTGTTAAGACAAAAGGCATGACCATCCATTCAAAGAGTCCTTTATATTTGAAAGTTGTCTTCCATACATCAGTTGGTTCGATGGGAACCTGGTGGTAGTCAAACTTTAGGTCAATCTTGTTGAAGAACGTTTTCCCATTGATTTGGTCAAGAAGGTCATCAATTCAGGGAATTGGGTATTGGCTCCTGACTGTGATTTTGTTTAATGCTCAGTAATCAATGTAGAGCCATTAGGTATTGTCTTTCTTCTGCACTAGCACAATAGAGCTTCTGCAAGGGGAGGAGTTGGGTCGGATGTGCCCCTTTTGAAGCAACTCTTGGATCTGGCGCTTGATTTCATCATTTTCCATCAGCGAGCAATGATAAACTGGTCCATTAGGCAATGGTGTACCCGGGGTTAGATCAATTGGATGCTTGACTTGGTAGTGCATCGGTACCCTGGTGGGTGAGGAGAAGATGTCTATGTACTCTTCCACGATCTCGTCCACTTGCTTCTTCTGCAAAGAGAGGCTCTGTGTATAGGTCATGGTTGTGGCGGTGACCTTCTGCTTACTATGAGCATGGATCACAAAGAAGACGAACTTCCCGGTCTATGAAATGACCTTACTGCATTGCTTAAATGAGATTAAAGAAATAACGATAGGTGGCGCTACCTTTGGTATCCTATACAATTGTCTACCCAAAGTAATAATAACACTACGGGGTCTAGACTCATACACAGCATGTCGCTTCCACAAATATGGCTGGCCTAAAAGAACTTCACAAACTTCAAGGGGATAAATATCACACAATACCTCGTCTTTGAAGGGATTCATGTCGTAGGGCAGACGACAATGTTGGTTGACGCGGAGATCTTGTCCTTGGTGAAGCCAGCTGATGGTGTAGGGTTGCGGGTGCGGTGTTATCGACAGGTTCAACTGCTTGACGACCTCTGCTGAAATCAGGTTCTTCTAACTGTCACTATTGAAAATGAAATGCAATGGAGTCCCCTTTACTCACATATGTGAGTGAAAGAGGTGTTCCTCTTCCTCTAGTTATTCTAGTTCACCTGGTTGGAATTTGGTGGTAGCGATAGTGGCACTGGATTCGACATCGATAATCCACTTCCCACTTTCTGGATTTGATTCAGAGTCAGAATCTACCTCTGACTCGGAAGCTTTCATCTCAACCACCAGTGACTTCTTGGAGCGACATTCTTCGGTGTTGTGCCAAGGGATTTTATGGTATTCACACCATTTTCCTATGTCCTTCTTTGACTTCTCATTACCCTTCTTGGGTTGTGACTTGGATTGGTTGTCCTGAGAGTGGCCATATTTGCTTTGTCCCTTATTTTGTGGGTTGGGTCCGCCTTTTCCCTGCTTCGGCTATGATGAGTTTGCAGGTCCAAACTCTCGCCTCTTCTACTTAAATTCCTGCTCGATCTTGACAACATATCTATAAGTTGCAACTACCGATGTGATGTCTAAAAACTCCATTTTTGTTTGAATGTATCTATGAAGACAGTCGTGGTATTTGAGAACCATATGTCATTAAGAGTCTTTGATACCCAATTTGGTGCGCAAGGTATGGAAAATATTGGTGAAATCTAGTGATGTCTGGTCCCTTTGTGGTCCATCTTATGTATTGGTCCTCGTAGCTTCCAACAGGGTAGTATTGTTCTTTAATAGCATCCCTAAAGGAATCCCATGTGGGGGAAACTGCAAATATTGTATATTCCTCTATGGCCCTTTGCTCAGAGTAAGTATCCCACCAATCCTTAACATGGGGGATGACCTTGAGGAGTGAAAAAGTAATATTTTCCATGTCAAGAAAATTATGGACCGAAAAATACCTTTCAAGTAGATTCAACCATTTATCTACAACATCTTCATATATCAGTCCTTCAAATAATGGAATATCAAAATTTACTTATACCTTGAAGGGGGTTGCATGGCCGCTTGATGAAGATGCATCTCTTGTGGGAAGTCATTGAAGGATCTATGTAAAGTTGTCCATCATTTTCTTCCTTTGTCGCACAAGGGCTTCCTCGAGCAACATTTTAAAAGGATCTCCTACTCCATCATCTTTCTTCATGTCCCCCATGGGTTTTTTTCAGGCTCGATGTAGCAAATCTTGCAAAGGCTTGACTGATTTGATTCCCAACTTCTTGTACCCAGATCTTGTCGGGGACATGCATGAAGAAAAATAAATGAAGAGAAAACTGCTCTAATACCACTGATCTGGATTTATGAGTAGAACGAAAGGAATAACATACTGAATACAATAACACAGAAATACGGAGAGCAGCAACATATATCCAGTGAACAATAACTTCTATTGAATAAATAAAATAGGTTGAAATTGTAAAATTGTAGAAGAGAAAACAACTTGCTCGAATGGTGGTAGCTATCTCTGAGAAGAGATGTGGTTGCTACGTGCATCTGTTTGAGCAGAATGATTACAATGAGGCTCCAAATTCCTTTTTAACATTACTCATGAATGAAAAAAACCCTAGACATCCAAAAACCTAACCCTAGGAGATGAAACACCAAAAGTTATGTGGGCCCTAATGGGTAAGTTGGTACCTCAACTTCCCAAGGTCATAACTTTTGCATACGACCTCTATTTTAGGCATGTGATAGCCCGTTGGAAAGGTATTTTCGATAAATACACATTATTCCATCAAACTCTAACTTCATCTATAGTTTGAATGTGGCAAGCCAAAAAAACATTTTTTAGGGCTCCAAAACGGCCCTGGAAGTACAGAAAGATGTACTCACATGAAAACTTCCAAAATAAACTAGTTGGATTAGGAGGGTGGCCACCAATATCCACCTGGAAGTTATGTAGGGCTTCATACAACCTCTAAAGTATAGAACCCACCATTACAAATAATTACAGAAGAACGTGTTGAACAAAAAAATTTCAAGAGGAGCCAATTGGAATAAGTGGGTGGCCACCAATATCCACTTGGATCACCCGTAATCAGGCCTAACAGCCTACTCCAGTTACCATCCACAAAATGTGGGGAAGTACTCAGGGGTTTCCTATGTTGTATTCCTAGGAAAAAACTAGCCATTATTTTAAATTTATTATCCAATTTTTCATCTATTCATGCATTCCCTTCTTTAACCAATTTTCTACCTTCCTAAATCCTTTAAATTTTTTCATTATTTTTAATTATTCTTTTTTGTCCTCAACACCTAACCTTTAATGAATTCCAATAATTAATTACTCTTAATTATATTATTAGTAATCAACTATCCTCTTAGTTTATAATTTTATTTTTTATAGATTAATTAATAATAACCAAATAACTTTCTTTTTTTTTAATTATATTTCAATTCCTAGCCTCTAACTAATTTTAATTAATTAATTATTATTTACTATATTATTATATTATAATTATTATTAATTATTATTAACTATATTATTATTTAATAATTATTATTGATCAATTATTCTCTTAGCTTTAAAATTTAACCTTTTATTGTTTACTTTTACCTTATTAATAATAACAAAATAACTATTTTTTCACGACGACTAATTTTTAACAGCTATATCTAACCTTTTCCCTAACTGTCGTATTATCTTTACCTTTATATACCCCTACCCTAGTACTCTTTTCATACTTATCGCTTCAATAATCCGTGATGATGGGTGGAGTGTCCACTCGAAACATTGGACGTTTCAAAAACTCATGACACAATTTATTTCCAGAATTACAAACAACATCAAGATTAAGTGAGTCACTGGTTTAGGTGTTAAAGGGTTAGAGGTTAGTGGTGATCTCTAAAGGGGATAGATTTTATAGGGTTTAAAGTGACTTATAGGTGAAAGGGTTAGTGTATAGAAAAAGAGTTAGTGTAGTGTGTTGGTCAGATAGGTGTGTCAACCATGTGTGTCTATTCTTTATTTTAAATTTATAATGAATAAAAAATAATAGATAAGAATAATTTATTTATTTTTTTATATTTTTTTTGGGCTGGGATGGATTGAGACCGATTGAGACCAAAGACCAAATTAGAGTCCACAAAAAATTCCTTAAATAATTCCACAAATCTTCCTTTAATTAAGTTCATAGAAACATTCTTAATTGAGCTCATACACCCTTATCGAGGACACATTTCAGGACTCAAATATGGTTATATCAGTGAATGTTTCTATGGGCATATTTTGTTGACTTTTGGATTATATAGATGGTGCACATGTCGATGTTGTTTGTATGCATGTAAGAGAGAATCATGGATGTTTGAGTGGTAGCACATATGGAAGATTGTAAGGACTTCTTTTATTGTAAATCAAATGTGCCACTTTTCAATCCAAACACGAAAAGGTACCCAAAAAAATGAGAAATTTGAAAATAAACATTTTTTTTTTGGTAACTTGGGATATAATTTGGGTTCAATTAGTTTATTGGCTTTAATTTTTGTTTTAACTTCGTAACTCTTTTTCCATGTTTTTGGGCTACTTGTTCATGCCTTCTCCCACATCTCTTCAGGGATTTTTTACTGTCAATTTGGATCCAACCCTTGAATGTTTATTTTATAATCATGGTGCATTTTCAATAGCTTTGTCCCATATCATAAATTAGATGATTCAACTCCTCCATCTCAATGGAGGTTCCAACACATTTAAGAAAAGGGAGGTATCATCCATTCTAAGAGAACTTTGAGTCACCATATAGAACTAGAATTTATATAATTTTATTTCATTTTCATTATTCTCTCATTCTTTGCATTGTTACACAATTTGAATGCAATTTAGGACTATATATTATCATCCTAGACTCTTATCTTGTGAAACTATAAATCTAGTGTTATATAATTCATTATATTGGAGATCAAGTATAAGTATGTTTTTGTAGGGATATTAAGTTGTGTGTAGGCTCATTTGGGAGGTGGAACACTCACTTGGAGCTCTATCAAAACTCTCATTTTCAACCTAAGTGGCTTCAATGCCTACCACGACATTCTTCCATGTAAGTTCTTTCCATTTATCCTCTCTTTATTTTAGAACTCTTGGGTTAATTAGCTCACCAAAGAAGATTGATAAATCAACCCTAGGTTAGTTATATTTCCTTTGTTAATTTGTTGCCACGATATATTTGCTAGAAATCCTCTTAAGCCAAAAACAAGCTCTGATACCACATGTAATTTTTGAACCTATGAAGTAAAGCAATGCATATAGATTCTTAAGCAAAACAAAATTTAATCAATGGCTCATACACATAGTACACAAAGATTTATACCGAAAACCCTCAACCGAGGAAAACCTTTCAACTCTTCATTATATTAATTTCACCATTCACCATACAATATATACAATGTTTTTAGGTATTCCATAGATACCAAAACCCTAATCCCTTAATCCGGGATTAATTTAGAAAACTGCTAAAAATAGCAAAAACCACCCAAAAACAAAAATTGGGGCGTTGCCCCGAACGTTGCGCTTAACCAGTGGGAGGCATACTCCCCCCCCCCGTCCCCTCTGGGACCTCCCTAGGAAGCACCCAACGCACACGACACAGATGGGACTACTAGAGGGATCCTCAGACGCAGTTGTCGAATCTTACCCGCCCACACACACACATGCAAAGAATATAACATATACCCAACAATTTGTTGCTACCATATATTTGCTACAAATCCTAATTGAAGTACCCTAATTAATATACAACCCTAGTTAACTATTTAATAGTAAAACCCTAACTATTCTTGTGGCCTTTCTCTTGTCCTTCCCCTTCCAAACATTTGAGGCAAGCTTCACCTTCTGTAATAACATTAATTTGACATTTATGGTGTGTTGATAGGGTGTTGTTGCATTGGACCATTTTGAATTTCTTGAATAGCTATGTTTCCCTATTTGCATAGATACATTGTTGGAAGTTGCAATGAAACTATGAATTTAACATCAACTACACTTGTGACTCCCATAGTTGTCTTAGCATGATTTATTCCTAGAGCATGTGTTGCACAATGTTTGCATACAAATTATATAGTAGAGGTCATATTAATGTGGAATTAAATCTTGAACAAGAGATGTATTCTCTATGGTCCGAAATAAATTGGAGACTACAAGTGAAAATGAAATATAAAGTACAATTCACATAATGGATTCATATTATCTTGTTTAATATCTCTTTTGAATTTTGATATTAAGTTGTGTTAAACTACCTTCATTAGACAAAGTTGAGTGAGAGGCTGAGAGCATAATTGCGAAGAACTAATTATGCAAGTCACATAAAATTATTCTCTTTTTCTTCTATTGGTTGAACATATGTATGTACACATTATCAAAGTCTAGGGAATGAAATATGTAGTTCTAATACTCTACATGTAGAGGAAGTAATTAGATAGAATCTACAATGCATTAAAATATAAATAAAAATAGGCCAGGAAGTAATTAGATAGAATCTACAATGCATTAAAATATAAATGGGGTATTGTAATGATTTGATATTACAATTTTTGTTCCCAAGAATTGAGCCAAACTATCAACTTGCAGTAGCATAGAACACCCATCTCAAATAAATTTTATAACTTGACAACAAGCTTAAAAAATCATTCTTTTTTTTCTACAATATCTTTGTTTTTTTCCCACCCATCTATACAATAAATCTCAATCTGAATTTATAAAATAAGAAATAGTTACTCGATCCATAAAAATATCCTCCTTGAACATATAAATGTGAATTATATGGTCATGGCCCATCTCACTCTTCCCTGCACTGCCTCTCTCTCTCTCCATCTCTCTCTCGACCTCTCTCTTGCTCTTGTTGGCTCTCTACCTCCCTCCCCTTCTCTCCCTATATCTCCCCTCTCTCTCTCTTGCATCTACCCCTCTCTCCCCCTCACTATGTATACCCCTCCCTCTCTCACTCATTGTATCTCCTTTCCTCTCTATCCCTCTCTCTCTCTCCCCCACTAGTGTTATTTATTATATAAATACAAACCGATGCGTAGGGATAAATCAAACACATCAGTGTGTGTAATTGAGATTAGCATCAAAGACCGACCTCTGTTATTGCCTCCACAAAGAAAAACCTTTGAAAACTTTAAATACAAATGTTTTCATTTTCATTGTGACAATTTAACTGTCTTACGGTGTGTTATTGCTTACACACCGTTCTGATATATTATTAATTACACATCATACCGGTGTGTTTCGAATTGTATAACTCATCAACTGAAGCAAGTTAGAAAAATAACATGCGCTTACTATCAACCCTTTGAAGTTTATTACAAAAATAAATCGATGCATTATACATACATGCCACATCAATGTGCTACTCATGGTATAGTGCATCGAAAATGTAACTTTTGAAAGAGAAAAAATAGTGCACACGTTTATCATGAATCCGCTGAAATATACAACGAAAAAATGAGCGGGAATTTGAGTTTTTGTGTTTATAAAGGAAAAACCTATTCATTGTTTTATCTGTTTTCCAAATTTTAGAAATAATGTTTGTGCAACAAATATTTCAAAGTGGGTGGATTTTTTGAAGAGAAAATTCGAGGGGGATTACTGTAGATCACATAGAAATCTGCATAGGAGAAATTTCAAGTATATGATTTCATTCTATTAATCATCTTGATCATTCTCCTATTTGATTCAAACAATTTTTAGTGCATTCCCAAACAAACAAAAAAGGGTTTCATAGATACCTTCAGTATTGGAAGCCCTAATTTCCTCACTATATTTTTGTTTTCTCCTTCTATATTTCACAAGAGGAAGCACAATTTCTTTATAGGTTCTGTTTATTTATATATGGGAATTTCCTATCCATTTCAATTAAACCACTCATTGCATTGGATCCAAAATCATCATGTCACTGTCGTTTTTTTTAAACGTCTTTGCGGTGACCGATGCACTCTATACATAGTAAGTATATCGAAGCGTATTTGTTTGTAAACAACATCACTTTATTTCAATTTGAAACATTATTACAAAATCCTTTTTGCGATCGATAGTGAACATTCTACCTAAATACGCACGGGTGCACATTCTTTACAAAGTGCACCATTGAGTTTAAAATGGAAAATTACTATTTTTGTATAGAAATCGTCATTTCTTAAAAAATTTCATTGTTCGACAGTGCATAATAAACAATACTTGGGAAGTCATGTTTTTCTGAATTCATAAAACACAGACTGAATACAAAAAATTGTAAAATGTTTTCAACTTCGCAATGACATTATTATATTGTATCCATACGTATATGTATGGTTGATGCACCAGTTCGTATAAATATTGTTGACACCCCAGTGCAGATTATCTTAATATATGCACCAGGATCTTATTTTTAAAAAAGTTAATAATTTTTGTATCTTTTTTTTTTTTTCCAGGGAGATTTTGAAAATTCCAAGGGACAAACAAGGGGAAAACCAAGACATGTCGGTAGGGATGTCCAAATAAGTGTAGAAGAAGATGCTAAAATAAATGAACATAATTGTATCACAAGATGATCCATCCAAACTATAATCTGCATCAGAGGTATGTAATCATTTATTTATTCTTTTATATACATCGAATTTAAGTATTGCGTGAAATAATAATTTTCAATTGTTTTGTTGCAGAAAATAAAAACAAATAGAATCCATTCAACACATAAAATAAGATGATGATGAATAAAAGGGTTGATCACAAACTCTGTGAGTATTTGCGTTTTAAGTCTTTCTTAAGATTTTGTGTTTGTTGTGATGATTATATTTAAATAATTAATTTACACTTGTCCATGGATGTCTTCTACTAGGTGTTAACATACAAAGAGGAGCCAACCCATGAATTGATAAACATTGGGTTAAGTATGGGTTGTGAGTATATCATGAAGAATGAAAGCTCAATTGAACAATTTGTACATAGCTATGTTGTTTAACTTCCTTTTTTTTATAATTAATGAAAAAACAAGAAAACTTCATATTGATTATATCGACTGTGTTTTTTCATGTCGTATTAAACATGCAGGAAACAAAGTATGGAATGTATCCAACAAAGGATATTTTGAGAGAATTCATGAAGCATGTTAAGTATGGGTTGTGAGTATGTAACAACCCCTCTATTACATCATATAATTAATTGATATATATATATATATATATATATATTGAAACATCAATAGAACAAGTGAAACACGATATTAACATACTTCAGTAATACACATTCTATTTATTTCATCTCATTGCACAACTGGATTTTGATACCACTTTAATGTATGAAGGATATGCCACATCACATAAGATAACATACAAATCTACCCACCCAACCTATCCTGCAAGGTTAGGACCTCCAAGACACATAATTAATGCTCAAGTATAGGATTCATCTGATTGATTTTGACCATTTAAGGTCTCAAGACTGGCGATTGTTTTGAGGAGCAAGGAAGTATTTAATTCCCATAACTTTAATCTATTATGAAGTTTAACTATAATTCTTAGCATTCCTTACTACAATTCTTCAAAGACACAGAGATTATGGTTTCTTGGTCATCACTTCATAACAAAAATGTATACTATTACAATAATTCTTCATCTTACAAATTTAAAGGTTTAGGAAGAATTTTCAATAGTATCATGACAAAAACTTAACAATAAAAACTAGATACCCTTGAATACACAATCTATCATTTATGATAGTTTAAATTTTACTTATGTTTACCTGGAATAAGTGTGACAACCCTACAGGTTACAACCAAGTAGATAAATATATGATCTGCATCACAATTTAAAAGAGGAAAAGAAAAGAAGAGAAAAGATCTCAACACATAGAGGAAATCATAATCTTACGTTGTACTTTGTGAACTAATTGATACTATGATGAATAAATTATGCAATTCAGTGAAATTTTGTTCTAAGAATGAGTTAAAAAGTTCTGTAAGAAACCTGAAGTTTCTCTTTTGGGTGTCACGGTGAAAACACTTCCAGAGACAACTCCAGAAGTGCATAGATGAGATCCTTGAAGGCCCAAAGTTTAGAAGAAATAACACATGGTGCACAGAGACCACTCAAGGTGAGAAAAGGCCTTACTTTTCGAAAGAACGAAGCTCGGGAGAGACAATGGGAACTTACATAGGGGAGGCGCAAATCATGCACACAACAATTAGAATCCAAAGCTCATGAAAAAAATCATGTGCAGGGTTCAAATTAGGAAATCAAGATTTTGAAATCTCGTTGAAGGAATTAGAGAACAAGATTTGACTGTGAGGAGTGAGAATCCCCACAATAGTTCGATCAAACAGGAGTAGTGCACTCATTAAACCTTGACACCTTCAACTTCGTCACTTCGGTAGATCTGATTTATTTATATTAAGTGATCCCTGAAGCCCGAAGTAGCGAAGTGAAACTACACCGTAGATCGGTGAGTGATTACTACCCATTGGATCCGCAAGATTTCAATGATTCATAAAGGTTGAGTCTTAACTGTCTAAGAGCTAAGAAACCTCAAAGATCTGAAGTCTCAAAGTAAAGGTCAGTCGTAGATCTATCGATCAATCAAGGACCATTAGATCTTTGAGTCTTCGCTCTTCATAGGTTCAGTAATTAGGTACTCTGATGAAATTAGAGTCATACTATTAAAATTTACGGAACTCCTGGAGTCCCGAAGTCCGGATTAAATCACGACCGTTAGTTGATGGTAAGATGTGAGTCATAGATCTCTGAGTTATTCGAAATTTGGCTTTCCGACTAAGTTAAGGTGTAACTGCTAAGGATTAAGACAACCACTCATTTTCGAAGTCCTGGAGTGAAGGAAAACCATAGATCTAGCGATCTATCAAGGATTGTTAGATATCCAAGCCTTCGTCCTTTGGAGGTTCAGTAGTTCATAAAAATGGAGTCATTG